>JAODAL010044798.1:0-32534 GCA_025379985.1 Phyllomedusa bahiana | reverse complement strand
GGGGCCCAGGAGCAGGAAACCTTTGGATCCGGATTTTAAAAATTTGCTCAGGGCAAGGGCCCTTTAAAAAAATGGGGGTGCCCCTGACCGTCTCCAGTAACCCCCACCCACCCATGACACAATCACAGGGGGCCCAGCAGTTGTCCTAATATGGGTTTCCCCCGGGTTTCCAGAGCTATCAGGTTTGGACTGGCACCTGGGTAAGGTGAGCCTGGGATTTGTTTTTTTGGCGGGGGAAAGGGAAAGGAAAAGACGGCAGAAACAAAGTTATGGACAGTGGTTACGGGGGCCCCAGGAATAAAACCCATTTGGGGCCCCAGGAATCAACCCCCACGGGTGGCCCCCAGGAATCAACCCACGGTGGCCCCAAGCTCAACCCCAGGAGGCCCCAAGAGTCAACTCCCTGGTGGCCCCAAGATCAACTCCCTGGGGGGCCCCCCAAGGTCATCCCCACGTGAGCCCCAAGAATACTCCACGGTGGCCCCAAAATCAACTCCACTGGGGGCCCCCAAAAAATCAACTCCAGGGGGCCCCCCCAAGAATCAACTATGGTGGCCCCCAAGAACAAACCCACGGGTGGGGCCCAAAAAAACCCCTTCACTGGGGGGCCCAAGAAACAACCCCAGGTGGGCCCAAAAAAGTTCCTTGGGGGGCTCCGGGAAAAGCATAAAAATATCCAATGCAAAAACCCCATTAATATTTTTACCACACAGTGAATCCAAGAAAAAAACCCCCCAAAGGGTGCAATCACTTTTTTTTTTTCCCAAAAGGAATTTTTTTTTTGGGAAATGAAAGGTTTAAAAAAACAAGTGATTTTTGAAAAATAAAAAAAGTCCTGTCTCGGGGCGTTGGGGGGAGGACTTCCTCGGCAAAAAAGGGTTAACAAGTATTTCAGTGATTGATGGAAGAAAATAGATTGTGTCCAATAAAGTTTTTAATCTCAATTGTTTTCCCGGGAAATTTGGACAAAAGGATGAGAAAGATACGGGGGCCGGTGAATGATTCACCCCCCGAGGGAAAAAGGAGGGAAATTTTTCCCCGTGCCCCGGTTCATGAGAGGGGGCAGCTCCCAAAGGGTTAAAGTCTTCTTTAAAAAAATCAGCAGCGGGAAAATTTACATCTAATCTTGGTTTTAAAATTAAATCAAAAAGTCAGTCCCCCCTGAGGGTTTTTGAAAATCCATTGTTTTTTCTTTTCCTGGGGACAACATGGAATTCTTGAAACAATGTAAAGTGTCATGCCCGGGTTGTATCACAGGGAAGAGTAACAGCATCAATGTCTATGGGGACAAAAGTGAGGACACCCCTAAGTGATACAATGTAAAGTAATCAGTGCCCGGCTTGTATCACAGGGAAGAACTCACAGCATCAATGTCTATGGGGACAAAAGTGAGGACACCCCTAAGTGACATCAAAAGTGAGTGTACTAGTGACCATATAGTGGTAGATATCAGTGTACACAGGCTCTACAGACTGTATATTACCTCCATACAGTGACCATATAGTGGTAGACACCAGTGTACACAGGCTCTGCAGACTGTATATTACCTCCATACAGTGACCATATAGTGGTAGACACCAGTGAACACAGGCTCTGCAGACTGTGTATTACCTCCATACAGTGACCATATAGTGGTAGACACCAGTATACACAGGCTCTGCAGACTGTATATTACCTCCATACAGTGACCATATAGTGGTAGTTACCAGTGTACACAGGCTCTGCAGACTGTATATTACCTCCATACAGTGACCATATAGTGGTAGACACCAGTGTACACAGGCTCTGCAGACTGTATATTACCTCCATACAGTGACCATATAGTGGTAGACACCAGTGTACACAGGCTCTGCAGACTGTATATTACCTCCATACAGTGACCATATAGTGGTAGACACCAGTGTACACAGGCTCTGCAGACTGTATATTACCTCCATACAGTGACCATATAGTGGTAGACACCAGTGTACACAGGCTCTGCAGACTGTATATTACCTCCATACAGTGACCAAATAGTGATAGTGGTAGACAACAGTGTACACTGGCTCTGCAGTCTTTATATTAACCTTCATACAGTGACCATACAGTGGCAGACACCAGTGTACACAGGCTCTACAGACTGTATATTACCTCCATACAGTGACCATATAGTGGTAGACACCAGTGTACACAGGCTCTGCAGACTGTATATTACCTCCATACAGTGACCATATAGTGGTAGGTATCAGTGTACACAGGCTCTGCAGGCATACCAGTGATAACAGGGCATTTACATTTAGGGACTCACAAGTGAGTTTTTTCTGATGAAACTTGCTCTCTTTCCCTTTTCTTCTCCATCCGGGCCAGAATACCATGACGTCTTCTCTCGGCCACAACTCCATAGACTCCATATAGTAGAAAAATTAGACCGGGAGAAAGGAAAACGCTTCTTTTAGGTTAGACCTTAAAAATTAGTAAGATAAGTAGGCAGACTCTTCTTATTATGTAGGCCCCCCCCCGTAGTAGGTAGATAGGTATATAGGGCCCGCTTTAGTAGTAAGATATATAGGGATCCCCAGCAGGTAAGTAGGTTCATAGGGCCCTTAGTTAGGTAAGTATCTACATAGGACCCCCAGTAGGTAGGTGGGTATATAACTGTCCCCCAGTAGTTAAGTAGGTATAATGGACCTGCCCCCCAGTATTTAAGTAGGTATATAGGACTAAAGGACCTGCCTCCCAGTAGTTAGGTAGGGCTATAGGGCCTGCCCCCCAATAGTTAGGTAGATATGTAGGGCTATATGGTCTTCCCCCGTTAGTCAGGTAAGGTATATAGGGTCTGCCGCCCTCTGGTAGTTAGGTTTACTGGGCCCCCTCTTTAAAAAAATGATAATAATACTCACCTCTCCCCTGTTCTACGGCTAAACTCCTCTTTGAATCCTGAGTGGTTGGCCTGACGTCATCAAGCCGCCCGATCCAGGACGCCATTTTCGGTGTCTTTTAGGCACTAAACCTAATGATAAGCTTATGGCCTAGTACAGGCAGAGACACAATGACATCATTACATCGCACCGCTGCCTCCAGATGGCTGAATGACCGGAAGTGTATTCCAATTGTTCTGCCTTAGTCTATGTGACCCAGCGATGCAGCTGTGTGGCGAGGGGGCCTGCGACCCCTGTAGCTACGCCACTGGCTTAGCCCATCTCTATGTGGGCCAACAATTCTGTTTTTTTCAGATCCTCAGACAATTCTTTGCCATGAGGAGCCATGTTGGGCTTCCAGTGACCAGTATGAGAGAGTGTGAGAGCGATAACACCAAATATAACATCCTTGCTCCCCAGTCACACCTGAGACCTTGTAACACTAATGAGTCCCATGACACCAGAGAGGGAAAATGGCAAAGTGGGTACAATTTGTCCATTTTCCATTGTCCTCACTTTTGTTGTCACTTAGGGGTGTAGTCACTTTTGCTGTCACTTAGGGATGTCCTCACTTTTGTCCCCAGTGGTTTAGACATTGATGTCTGTGTTATTTTGAGGACACCACATTCCCATGTGATACAAGCCGGGCACTGACTACTTTACATTGTACCAAAGGGTCAGATCCTCAGTGTTGTCCCAGGAAAAGATAGAATACAATGTTTATGAGGGGTGTACTTACTTTTGTGAGATACTGTATATAGTGTGAGGGGGTGTACTGACTTCTTGAAGATACTGTATATAATTTGAGGGGTGTACTGACTTCTGGGAGATACTGTATATAATGTGAGGGATGTACTGACTTCTGGGAGATACTTTAATTAATGTGAGGGGTGTACTGACTTCTGGGAGATGCTGTATATAGTGTGAAGGGTGTACTGACTTATGGGAGATGCTGTATATAATGGAAGGGGTGTACTGACTTCTGGGAGATACTGTATATAATGTGAGGGATGTACTGATTTCTGGGAGATGCTGTTTATAGGGTGTGGGGGGGGTACTGGCTTCTGGGAGATACTGTATATAGTGTGAGGGGTGTACTGACTTCTGGGAGATACTTTATTTAGTGTGAGGGGTGTACTGACTTCTGGGAGATACTGTATACAATGTGAGGGGTGTCCTGACTTTTGTGAGATACTGTATATAATGTGAGGAGTGTACTGACTTTTGTGAGATACTGTATATAATGTGAGGAGTGTACTGACTTTTGTGAGATACTGTATATAATGTGAGGGGTGTACTGACTTCTGTGAGATACTATGAGCGACATGTATGAATTCGAATGTGTATTTTCTTTTTACTCGGCGCCGACACTCCAGATTTTTGGCGCATTACATAGAGCTTAGTGCGCCAAACTTCTCTCAAAGTTTGGCTCATTACACTCAAAGCCCATACAAAGTTTGGCGCATTAAGCTCTATGTAATTTGCCAAACTTTGTATGGGCATAGAGTGTAATGAGACGAACTTTGAGAGACGGATGAAGGAAGGCGCTTCAAAGTGAATTATTACATCTCGTATTCAGTGTATAATGCGCCTGAATGTATGAAAGTGGTGTCTAAAGTTCCCGCGCCTCGCTTGTGTGTTTGGCGCATAACAAAACTTTGGCGCATTAGTAATGCGGCAAACATGTATAAAGGCTATAGATAGGCTGGAAATAAAAGTCATCAGAATAGCATGTCAGTGATAGAAACTATGGAACTGATCCTGCTTGGAGGACAACAGGTCCCAGCAATACCTGTGCTGTGCTGGCTCTTGCCGTATGTAGAATAAAGGGGGAGAGCAGCAAAAATACATTTCACATTTAATGTAGTAAAAATTTTAAATATCTGAACAACATCATCAGTTAGTTAGATTTGCTGTTAGGGCAAAAAATTTCCCTTATTTCTTAACGTATATCAGTACAATAATAAAAAGTAATTTCTAATAATTATCAAACTATATAAAATAAAATTATTTAAATGTAATAAAAAATGTTATATAAAATATAAAAATATATAATATCCCAAAAATATAAAAATATCTCCTGTAAAATGTATTTAAAATTCATAGAATCTAAAACTAATTTTACATTAAATAACTACTCATGATGTGGTTCAGATTTTTTAAAATTTTTACTACATTACATTGGAAATGTACTTTTGCTGCTCTCCCCCTTTATTCTCCATACAGCAGGAGCCGGCACAGCACAGGTCTTGCTGGGACCTGTGGTCCACCAAGCAAGATCAGTCCCATAGTTTCTATCACCGACATGCTACTCTAATGACATTTCTCTTATTTCCAGCCTATCTATAGCCTTTATACATGTTTGGCGCATTGCTAAAGCGCCAAAGTTTCGTTATGCCCCAAACACACAGATGAGGGGCGGGGACTTTAGACTCCATTTATGAACCCACAAAAAACACTTTCATACATTCAGGCGCATTATACACTGAATACGAGATGTAATAATCCACTTAAAAGCGCCTTCATCCATCTCTCAAAGATCGGCGCATTACACTCTATGCCCATACAATGTTTGGTGCATTACATTGAGCTTAATGCACCAAACTTTGTATGGGCATAGAGTGTAAGGCCGTGTTCACACGGCTTATTCAAGCCGGATCCCGCCCGCAATACGGCTTGAATAAGGGGCGGGTGCGGGGGCGCCAGGGCCGGACTGGGAATAAAAATCAGCCCCGGCACTAAGCCCCCAGCAGCCCACATACAATATCCGCTTACAAAATGCCCCTTGTTCTCGCACCTCGCCACTTTCTAAAATACACTACACTATAAAGCTGCTTTCACACAGAGCACTTTTGGTGCATTTTTGATGGGTTTTCGGTGCGGTTTTGTGCAGAAAGGCAGAGCAGTTAATGCTGAACATTTCTCCACAAAAAACGCATCAAAAAATGCACCAAAACCGCTTCATGTGAGAGCCCCCTACACACAAGAAAGAAAGAACCAGTGGTGCAGAGAAACCCCTCATCAGAGTCAGGTGTGCACGTGCTTTACAATCAGGGACAAGCCCACACTGACACTACATAAGCACCAGCATAACCTACAACCAATCCCATCCCCAGTAGTCAGGTCACCATCACATGAACACAGCACTGACTCAACACAGAAGTAAACTTACCCCTGACAGCAGAGACTCACAGGAGACGTCATCTCTGATGGGAGTTGTTCTCTTCTCCTTTTCTTCTCCTTCTGGCCCAAACCTCCATGATGTCTTCCCTGATGAGTTGTTCCCTTCCATTTCTTTCTCCGTCCAGTACAGCATGCAATGTCTTCTTCTAGTGGTCACTACTCGTCCCTGTAGAATTTACAACAAATACATCTTAGACTCCTCTCTCTTCCAGCACTTTCCTATCAATTCCCCAAACAGCGTATGTTAGACCCTAAAAATTAGAAATTAAAAAATGTCAGATAAGTGGCATGTAAATAGGTAGACCCCCATTAGGCAGGCAGGGCCAGTATGTAGGCAGGCAGGGACAGTATGCAGGCAGGGACAGTATACAGGCAGGCAGGGACAGTATACAGGCAGGCAGGGCCAGTATACAGGCAGACAGGGCCAGTATACAGGCAGACAGGGCCAGTATACAGGCAGACAGAGCCACTTATAGGCAGACAGGGACAGTATATAGGCAGGCAGGACAGTGTATAGGCAGCCAGGGCAGTGTATAGGTAGGCAGGGCTATTATAGGCAGCCAAGGCAGTGTATAGGTAGGCAGTGCTATTATAGGCAGCCAGGGCAGGATATAGGCAGCCAGGGCAGGGCATCATATAGCCAGGGCAGGGTATAGGTAGCCAGGGCAGGGCATCATATAGCCAGGGCAGGGTATAGGTATCCAGGGCAGGGCATCATATAGCCAGGGCAGGGCATAGGTAGCCAGGGCAGGGCATCATATAGCCAGGGCAGGGCATCATATAGCCAGGGCAGGGCATAGGTAGCCAGGGCAGGGCATAGGTAGCCAGGGCAGGGCATCATATAGCCAAGGCAGGGTATAGGAAGCCAGGCAGGGCATCAGTAGCCAGGGCAGGGAATCAGTAGCCAGGGCAGGGCATCAGTAGCCAGGGCAGGGCAACAGTAGCCAGGGCAGGGTAACAGTAGCCAGGGCAGGGTAACAGTAGCCAGGGCAGGGCATCATATAGCCAGACAGTGTATAGGTAGCCAGGCAGGGTATAGGTAGCCAGGCAGGGTATAGGTAGCCAGGCAGGGTATCAGTAGCCAGGGCAGGGCATCATATAGCCAGGGCAGGGTATAGGTAGCAAGGCAGGGTATAGGTAGCCAGGGCAGGGCATCATATAGCCAGGCAGGGTATAGGTAGCCAGGCAGGGTATCAGTAGCCAGGGCAGGGCATCATATAGCCAGGGCAGGGTATAGGTAGCCAGGGCAGGGCATCATATAGCCAGGCAGGGTATAGGTAGCCAGGGCAGGGCATCATATAGCCAGGCAGGGTATCAGTAGCCAGGGCAGGGCATCATATAGCCAGGGCAGGGTATCAGTAGCCAGGGCAGGGGCAGTATATAGCCAGGGCAGGGCTATTATAGGCAGCCAGGGCAGGGGCAGTATATAGCCAGGGCAGGGGCAGTATATAGCCAGGGCAGGGGCAGTATAGGCAGCTAGGGCAGGGGCAGTATATAGCCAGGGCAGGGGCAGTATAGGCAGCCAGGGCAGGGGCAGTATAGGCAGCCAGGGCAGGGGCAGTATATAGCCAGGGCAGGGCAGGGGCAGTATATAGCCAGGGCAGGGGCAGTATATAGCCAGGGCAGGGGCAGTATAGGCAGCCAGGGCAGGGGCAGTATAGGCAGCCAGGGCTGGGGCAGTATAGGCAGCCAGGGCAGGGGCAGTATAGGCAGCCAGGGCAGGGGCAGTATATAGCCAGGGCAGGGGCAGTATAGGCAGCCAGGGACAGAAAGTAGTTTAAAAAAAAAACAAAAACGTAATACTCACCCGGACACCTGCTGTCCCGTCCTCTTCACTCTGGAGCCGGTGGCCGCTCTGCAGAGTGCGGGGCCGCGGAGCAGGCGCGCGATGACGTTATTACATCGCGCGCCTGCCCCGCGGCCTCCTGGGAGCTGAACAGACGGGATCAGTAGATCCCAGATGTTCAGCCTCGGTCGCTGCTTGCACCGCGCGGTGCAGGCGGCGGCCGTGATGGCTGCATGGCTGGGTCGGTGACCCGGCCGTGCAGCCATGTGGCGAGGGGGGGCCTGTCGGCCCCCTGCCACAGGGGTCCGGTCGCTGATGTGACCATTGCGGCCCCTGTAGCGCGCCACAGACCGGCACTCGGGGCCCGCCGGGGGGGAACACCGTCCTCCTCGGCGGGCGATCCGAGCGGCTGCGGCCGGACCTGCGGCCCGCCGGGCAAATGCCCGGTTTGCCCTATGGTCAGTCCGGGCCTGGGGGGGCGCTGCCCGCCGGCCCCATAGACTTGCATTATCCACGGCGCGTATTGCGCCTGGATAATGTGCATGTCACTTTCTCCTCGCCCGGCGGATTCGCCGAGCCAGGAGGAGCGGCGGATCCATAGTTCTCATAGAGAACTATGGATTACCGTAATGACTGCGACGGATTGGACCCAAATGCAGCGCAAAATCCGGCGCGCAGTACGGCTCCAATCCGCGCCGAAATAAGCGTGTGGGCCGGCCTAACGAGCAACTTTGAGGAAATTTTGGCGCACTGGTCTATGTAATGCGCCAAAAAAACGGGTGTCGGCGCAAAAAAAAAAAAATCGCTTCGAATTCTCATGTCGCCCCATATAAATGTGAGGGGGGTATGACTTTTTTAGATACGTATTTAAAATGGGAGTGTTAATGACTTTTGTGAGATCTGATTTAAAGGAGGAGTGTACTACTTTTTTGGGGTAAGTATATAATGTGGGAGTGATGATTTGGGAGATATGTTAATGTGAGGAGTGACGACTTTTGTGAGAATGTTATAAAGTGAATTTACTGACTTTTGTGAGATACTGTAAAAATTTTAGGGGGGGACTGACTTTCTGGAGATCTAAATTTAATGTGGGCGGTGTACGAATTTTGTTGGGTACTGTATTAATTGAGGAGTTTTACTGACTTTTGTGAGATCTGTATTAAAATGAGGAGTGTACTGACTTTTGTGGATACTTTTAAAAATGTGAGGGGTGTACTGAATTTGTAGATTTTTATTAATGTGGGAGGTGTATGACTTTTTTGAGATACGTTTAAAAAGTGGGAGTGTACTGACTTTTGTTGGAATTTTTATAATGTGAGGGGTGTATACTTCTGTGAATACTTTAAAATTTTAAAGTTTGGGGGGTGTAGATTTTTTTTTGAGTACTGTTATAATGTGCGACGGATTGGGCCGTACTGCAGGCAAATCCGTGAGTGCGTACGTCCAATCGCGCCAAATAAGCCTGTGAACAGGTCCTAACGTAGGAACTTTGGAGATGTTTGGCACTAGGTCTATTAATGGCCAAATCTGGAGTGTCGGCGCTAAATAAAAAAAAAATACGCATTCGAATTCATACATGTCGCCCTATATATAATGAGGGGTGTACTGACTTTTGTGAGATACTGTATATAATGTGAGGGGTGTACTGACTTTTGTGAGATACTGTATATAATGTGAGGGGTGTACTGACTTTTGTGAGATACTGTATATAATGTGAGGGGTGTACTGACTTCTGTGAGATACTGTATATAATGTGAGGGGTGTACTGACTTTTGTGAGATACTGTATATAATGTGAGGGGTGTACTGACTTCTGTGAGATACTATATTTAATGTGGGCGGTGTACTGACTTTTGTGAGATACTGTATATAATGTGAGGGGTGTACTGACTTTTGTGAGATACTGTATATAATGTGAGGAGTGTACTGACTTTTGTGAGATACTGTATATAATGTGAGGGGTGTACTGACTTCTGTGAGATACTATATATAATGTGGGAGGTGTACTGACTTTTGTGAGATACTGTATATAATGTGAGGAGTGTACTGACTTTTCTGAGATACTGTATATAATGTGAGGGGTGTACTGACTTCTGTAAGATACTATATTAATGTGGGAGGTTGTACTGACTTTTGTGAGATACTGTATATAATGTGAGGGTGTATATGACTTTTGTGAGATACTGTTATATAATGTGAGGGGTGTACTGACTTCTTGATATGTATAATTGTGAGGGCTACTTCTTATATAATGTGGAGGGGTGTACTGACTTTTGTGAGATACTGTATATAATGTGAGGAGTGTACTGACTTTTCTGAGATACTGTATATAATGTGAGGGGTGTACTGACTTCTGTGAGATACTATATTTAATGTGGGAGGTGTACTGACTTTTGTGAAATACTGTATATAATGTGAGGGGTGTACTGACTTTTGTGAGATACTGTATATAATGTGAGGGGTGTACTGACTTTTGTGAGATACCTAGTATAGTGACTAGAACATCTGGCTCTGATTGTGGTGTCTATGAGCTCCGTATGTGAGGTCGCTTTTGAGATCTGGTTTGCTGATGGGTCACTCTGATTGAGGTGTTATGGGCTTCTGATTGGTTACTATTTGGAATTCTAGATGGTGTTCTATTGTGAGTCACCAATATACTAGAGCTCACCGCAAACCACTCAGGAGCTCATCTCTTTTTTTTCAGAGAACTATATGATATGAAAGAGGAGCTCTGAGGTCGCTATGAGCTCTGGTTGCTATGGGCTCTGATTGGCGGTTATGGGCTCTGATTGGTGGCTATGAGCTCTGATTGGTTACTATGGGCTCTGATTGGTTGCTATGGTCTCTGATTGGCTGTTATGGGCTCTGGTTGGTTGCTATGGTCTGTGATTGGCTGTTATGGGCTCTGATTGGTTGCTATGGGCTCTGATTGGTTGTTATGGGCTCTGATTGGTTGCTATGGGCTCTGATTGGTTGCTATGGGCTCTGTTTGGTTGTTATGAGCTCTGATTGGTTGCTATGGGCAACAAAGAAAGTCTTAGACCTAGACAGTTTTCATACACGTGGCCCTATGTTATGTAGTTACTCTCAAATTGAATTAGCTTGAAGGTTCTCTGGTGGAGATATAAGCGCGTTGATACTGCAGTAATATAGACACTTGTAGTGGATTATTGTATCATAGTTAGTATGGTTGAAAAAAGATGTCCATCAAGTTCAACCAAGGGTGGGGAAATTGTGGGTGAGGGAGAGAGACAAGGACATTATGCCCAGCCTCCCCACTGGTGAATGCCCTGAAACCCACAAGGCAAGAACCAATCTGCTCCAGTGGAGACTCCATCTCTGACCCCAGAGCCGCCACCAGCCAGAATCCAGAATTTTACATGGCTACATACGTATTAATATTCTGTAGTTTCAGGTAGTTATCTAAGCCTTTCTTGAAACTCCCAACAGTTCCTGCTGTGACCAACTCCTCAGGCGGCTATTCCACAGATTCACAGTTCTCACAGTGAAGAACGCTTTTCTCCTCTGGAGATTGAATCCTTTTATCTCCAGCCGAAGGGAATGTCCCCTTTTGAGGGGGCTTTACATGAAATAATTTTTCCCCGGGGGCGTGGCCTGCCATGTGAAGAGGACAGTCGCATGGCTCTAGAGCTCCCGGCAGGAATCTTAAGAAACCAGCGAGGACGACTTCAAAATGGGCCCCAAACGCCAAAAAAGGGTGCCTAAGTTCCCAAACACCCCATCCCTAGGTGACATACCCATTTCAAACTTTTTTATGCCGCTGCAAGACCTGGAGACTGAGGATCCCCCCTCTCGCGCCTTCCGGGTCTCGGCGCCATCTTCCCCGGCTTCCGGCTCTTCGGCAGAGGACAGCAGCCCTGTAAGCCTCCTGATGCAGGATAACGGCGTCTTACAGACGGCGGTGAGCGAGAGTTCAGCTGTCTCTCCTCCGCAACTCGCCGGCGCCCTGCCCTTGATCGGAGCAGCGGAGCCTTCCTGGGAGCAACGCACTCCAGTCACCGGGCGCCTGTCGCCCTCAGAGGTACTGCAGGGGATCCGGAGCCAGCCCTCACATAGACCGCAGTCAGCCTCTCTCCCGGTCAGAGCAGAGAGCTTAGCATGGGGTGGCGCGGGACAACTGCGGGGCAGCCCCGTGCATAAGGGACACTGCCAGTCTGCTGAGCTATCAGCGCCGCCCGCCATCTTAGGTTGCCACGTGGAGGTTCAGCCGCCCTCTCTGATGCCGCAGATTACTGACTGCGCGGCGATCGCACAGCCTCGGAGACGAGTTACCCTGCGCAACTATTACAATCTGCACTAAATATGTCTCGGGAATTAGGGAGCATGGCTGAGTCTCAGCGGGTGGAGGACCTGGGCACAGGGGCTCCCATATGTGTCTTAGGAGCGAGACATGGCTCTGAATTGGACTGCTCAGTTAACTGGGCCTCAGAAAGCCCACTCCCAGACCCCCCAGCAGAGAAAGGGGATCTTCCAGACCCACTACATCAAGAGGGTGAATATGAGGCCTTGACACAGAGTGGTCCCTTTCCTCCATCTCCACAAAGCCCACCCCCAAGTCTGCACGGCGAGATGATAGAGCAGGGTACTCTCAACCTAGGCTGTATGACGTCCGGGGATCATACGGTGCCCGATCACCGCCTACAAGTGGGAAAGCTCCTACAATAACCGGCTCACAGGCTAACTGGACTGGCGCAATTGTGATGTCACAGGCTTCCGTATCGGCTGTTGGGGACACCTGGCTCTCGAACCCTGGAACCCCAACCTGGAGAGACAGTCCTGATCCTCCACCATTAGGTCATCTAGTGCCAATTTCATCTTCCTCCCCGACCTTATCTGGAGTTGACAGCCGTCCAGCGCACTTACCACCGCCCCAAGCGGCCCTTCAAACACTGGCGGCACACCCAGAGCTTCAAGCTCTCCTGTCTCTTCTCCCGTCCAAGTCAGATATGCAGCAGTTGGGTCTTGATCTGCAACAGGCATGGAGGCAGGATCTACAACCGGTCCAGTCTCCAGTGTCAGAGCTACAGGAAAAATGTCATAACCTAGAGAAAATGCAAGACTCTACAAGTCTCACGATTTCGAACCTTCAGGCTTTAACCTCACAAATTGCACTTCAGAACCACCTAGCATCGCAACTCGATGACCTAGAGAACCGTAATAGATGGAATAATATTAGGGTGCGAGGTTTGCCTGAAGAGGTGCGCTCGTCTGACCTCATCCCCGTGCTGACCAAGATATTTAATAACATACTGAGCAGGCCTGAGGACACTCCTATAGAGTTTGATCGGGCTCATAGAGCCCTCCGCCCGCAGAGTCATGACCCTTCCCAGGCAAGGGACGTCATATGCAGAATCCACCATTATAATGTCAAGGAGGAAATCTTAAGAAAAGCCCTCCCTATGCGCTCTATTATGTATGACGATGTCAAGCTTGGCCTCTACCCTGATTTGTCAAGAAGGACTCTCCGCATGCGGTCAGCTCTCAAGCCTTTACTTGCCATACTCCAGGAGCGATGCATTCTATACCGATGGGGCTTCCCATTTGCCCTTCAAGTTAGACATGGAGACTCCTTGATTTCTCTGCGATCTCCTGAGGAGCTACCTACTTTCCTGGACACCCTGAGACTACCCCGAGTGGAACTTGCGGACTGGGCGGCCGCTGCTGACCCCCTGATGCCGCCTTCTTCCCCCTCCACGCAAGGAGCAATTTGCCGTTCCCCCCGTGTCCTCACCGAAGTACCAGTGCCCGAAACGCCGTCGGCGAGCACCGGAGAACTCTGGTCCACAGCAGGACCCATTTCGCTGAGCTCTTGCTAAACTTATAGTGGACTCCATGTTCCTCCCTGAGTTCTCTGAAAGGTCCTCGCCAACATATTGGATCCGCTTTCCTTCTATCTCCCTCTCCTCTTATTCTTTCCACCCGGTCACCCTACTTCTTTTCCCCTCTCCTTTCATTTTACTTTCCCTCTCTCCCCCTTTTTTTTTTTTTTTTCTCCTTCTCCTCTGTTCCCTGTCCTCCTCCTCCTCCTCCTCTCTTAAGAGTCTTTTGTTATTTGCTGCCCACTCTGTGTCAGTCCTCTACACTGTCTTGGGTGCTAGGACTGCCAAAGGTTCCCATCTCTGAGGGGTATATCTCCTGCGCCTGCGCCTACTTGTCCAACACTCCTGCCAGTTGGAGCTCGATTGTTGGATGTTACCTGAGCGATGTTTGAGATACCCTTTCACAATGGCCATGTTGTCCCCCCAGTGATGCTACTGGCCATGATTTTGTCTTGGCCGACTGCAGCGGCTAGCCTGCTATGTCTCAGTTGGTGGCCATTGTGTTATAGGCCTTTTTGTTCTTCTTTGTTTTTTCTTTTGTTTCCCCTCCCTTCCTTTGGCCAGTCGGTGCTGGGCCCGCGGTTATGGACCTTATCAGTTACCAGAGTCCCGGGTGAGTACATGCGGTTCCTTTTCAATGTATAGCATTAAAGTCACATCCCTTAACGTTAAGGGATTCAATACCCCTGAAAAGAGGTCACAGATTTTATATCATCTGCATAAATTGAGATCTCAGATTGTGTGTCTTCAGGAAACACACCTTTTGCAGGACCACGCACAGGTTCTTAAAAATAAATATTATCCTGCCTGGTACCATAGCAGTAACCCTTCGCAGAAAACAAAGGGAGTGGCATACTAATCCACAAATCCCTGCCCCTGTCGGTTTTAGAGGTTCACACTGATAGTGAGGCCAGGGCCATCTTTTTAAAATGTAGCCTTCAAGGACACATATACACTGTGGCTAACATTTATGTCCCTAATCATAATCAAATTTCCTTTCTGGCCAAGACCCTCGATGACTTGTTTTGCGCAGGGGCAATTGATACTCTGCGGGGATTTTAACCTTGCCCTCCAGCCTGCCCTGGATACCTCGACGGGTCGCTCCTCTGTCCCGCTGCGCGTACTTAATAGGTTCAAGCGGCTGTTACATACTATGCAGCTGTCAGATGTATGGAGATTGATGCATCCTGAGGAGAGGGATTACTCTTATTTCTCCAGTCCTCACCAGTCCTATAGCCGTATAGACTATATCTTTCTTCAACACTCTCTTCTCTCGTATGCAGTGGACGCTAGGATTGATGTCCAGATTCATTCTGACCATGCTCCTGTACATTGTGTGCTGGATCTTCCACACTTTCAGCGGCCCCCGTTTGCCTGGAGACTGAATGAATCCCTATTGCAGGATGCCCTTTGCTTGCGGGATCTCCAGGCGGGTATTCATGAGTTTCAGATTAATCATAGTAGAGATGATACGACTCTGCAGATCCAATGGGTGGTGCTGAAATGTGTTCTGAGGGGGGTTTTGATGAAGCATGGAGCACGTCTGAAGCGAGAGCCTGCCGCTAAACTCCGGTCGTTGCTGGCAGAGCTTCATGCAGCAGAATTGTCACATAAATCCTCGGGGTCAGAATCTGATTTTAGAACTCTGATTCGTCTGCGGCATTAGGTTCTCTCATTGATGGAACAGAAGCACAAGCGCTACCGGCAAATCAGGGAGGCAGTGTTCTACGAGTGGAGCATTAAACCTGGCAGATATCTTTCCCGTGCATTGCGAGAGAAGAGAGCCTCTCTGTTCATCCCTCATATTAAAAACTCAAATGGCCAGGTGAAGTATCTGACTGAGGACATACTTGCTGTCTTCCACAATTTTTACTCTAACCTGTATAATCTTTCTAAGTCATCCTAGAATACTCACTCAAAAAAACATTTGTCAGCTCTACAAGAGTACTTGCGGAGGACAGCCCTTCCTCCCCTTCCTGCGGAAGTGGTCAACTCCCTTGAGGAACCCTTCTCACAGGCGGAGCTTCACGCGGCCATTACATCTTTAGCAATGGGGAAGAGTCCAGGCCCGGACGGCTTTACAGCCAAGTTCTATAAAGTCTTGAAAGAAGACCTCTCTCCCGCCATGGTAACCGCCTTTAATTCAGTTTCGAGTGCTTCTACCTTTCACCCTGAGTTTTTAAAAGCCCATATCACAGTAATTTTGAAGGAAGGAAAAGACCCGACCTCATGTCAGAGTTACAGGCCAATTTCTCTCATTAACACAGACGCCAAGATCTTTGCGAAGTTGATCGCTGCGCGAGTAAACCCGTTGCTGGGAGGTCTCATCCATCTTGACCAGGTGGGTTTTGTCCCTGCAAGGGAGGCAAGGGATAACACCCTGAAAACCTTCACTTTAATCAATTATGTTCATCGCTCAAAGACTCCATGTATGCTACTCTCTCCTGATGCCGAGAAGGCATTCGACCGTGTTGACTGGTCCTTCTTATATGGAGCCCTCTCAAGTCTCGGGATGGGCCCGGCTCTTCTTGCAAAGATCTTGGCGTTGTATGACTCTCCTCGGGCTCAGATCCGGGTTAATGGCTCACTTTCTTCCTTGTTAGATATCGGCAATGGTACCAGGCAGGGTTGTCCCTTGTCTCCCTTTTTGTATGTTCTAGTGATGGAACACCTGCTTCAAGACATTCGATCCAATAGCTCTATAAAAGGGATTCAGTGCGGCAACCTACAAATCAAGTGCTCGGCGTTTGCCGATGATCTTTTATTGTTTATCACTGAACCACTTGTCTCCCTCCTGTCTATCTTCCAGGCTCTCCGTTCATTTGGGCGGTTTAGTAACCACAAGGTTAATATGGCTAAAAGTGTTGCCCTGAACCTTACTTTGCCCCCTGAATTGGTGGAACGACTTAAAGCCATTTACTCCTTTTCATGGTCTGTATCGTCTATCAAGTATCTAGGGATACATATTCCTTCAGATCTTAGAAAGACGTTTGATATACATTTTTCCCCTCTACTTAATCTGATCCAGGGAGACCTAACCAGGTGGGATAGAAAAGATCTCTCCTGGATAGGTCGTATTAACATATTAAAAATGAATGTTCTACCGCGCCTTCTCTATTTGTTTCAGGCGGTTCCGATTATGCTTCCTAAATCCTTTTTCCATTCTGTAAATAGACAAGTCACGCGCTTCATATGGGCGCAGAAACATCCGAGGGTGTCCAGGACCATACTGATGACTCCTCGGGCAGAGGGAGGGCTTTCTCTCCCAAATTTTTGGAAATACTATCTGGCGGCTGTAGCGGTGACGGTCATGCACGATTTCCATAATAGTAGCACTAAGCTGTGGGTTCAAGTTGAGACGGCCTTGTATGGCTTCCCAGTTGCACCGGTGCCCTGGCTGCCCCCAATCTTGTTGCCTAAAAAATCGCTGAGTATGCTTCCACTCATCTTGCAGACTATAATTCTTACTCATAGGGCATACCCTTCTTCTTATGGCATCTTTCGGACTGGTGGTCCGCTCACCCCTCTTTCTGGCAATCCGGGTGTCCCGGAGACTTTAAGGTCTACTGGCCTAGGCTTAGGAGGGGATCGGAGATTTGCGCTCATGAAGGATGTCTATGAGGGAGGCACACTTCTGCCATATCCAGTGATTGCGGCTGCTTCCTGTACTGGGATGTTTGGAAGACTCCACTACTATCAGTTACGCAGTGTTTGTTCGACTCTTGAAACTTCACTTTCTCTATGTAGGGCTTCTACCACGTTTGAGACTTGGTGTCTGCAGGAGTCCCATCCTCCACACGCGCTCTCTAAAGCTTATAGCTTACTAACTCAGGTGAGGTTTCCTACCATATTTCCCTATCAAAGGGAATGGGAGAGGGATTTCTTGAGAGATCTCTCTGAGGAGGAATGGAGCCATATATTCCAGCGTCTGCATGGCACCACTGTCTCAATTAGGGTACAGGAGATGAACTTCAAGGTTCTCTCCCGTTGGTACAGGGTTCCGTCGTTACTGCACACTCTCTTCCCGACAGTCTCTAGTACCTGTTGGCGCTGCCAGAAAGAGGAGGGATCCGTGTTACACATCTGGTGGGGGTGCCCATTTCTGCAAACCTTCTGGTGTGGTGTGATCCGTATTATTCAACTAATCACGGGCGAAGGGCTTGCCAACGATCCGGTTGTCTTTCTTTTCCTCGCTGTCCAGGGCTCTCACCGCTCTCTCAAAAATCACCTTATCATCACTCTCCTGAATGCTGCCAAGGCTCTTATCCCCAGACCTTGGCGTTCTCCCCTCTGTCCATCAATTACAGACTGGTTTAAGGAGATACATAAGATTTGTAGGTGGGAGGAGATAAGGTGTGATTCACACGGTGACACTGAATTATTATAGGATTTGGGAAGACTGGCTTACTTTCAGTCAGTCTGACCAGTACCGAGCTATTCTATAATTATCTCTTGCTCTGTGGCCGAATGGGTGTGGTGGTGCGCGGCGGTGGGCTCCCAGCACCGATTGGCGTTCCCTTCCCCTTCCCCCTCCTTCTGGTTGAATTTTGTTTTATTATGTTATTGTTAGCTTTTTCTGTGATAACCGACTCAAGCAGCATACTCTGGGACTTCGTCAGAGGTTATTTTTATTTAATTTTTGGTATGATCCCCTCAGACTAAATATATTGCTGATAGGCCTTGGTTCTACATCCTCTGATGATGACGATCTGGAGGTCTTTCAGGAGGTATCACTCTGACTAATTCCTTTTTCTTTATATGAGCTTTTACTAAAGTGCCTTTAAATGATCTCACCGTGCTAGTTTGTTTTAAATGTAACAAGTATGATTGGCAATGTATACCCTTTAGCTTTGGCAATTGGACAAAATGTGTTCATATGATTTGTACTGTGCCCTTGCAGATCTTGCCTAATGCTGCCATGGTCATATCCTGCTTTTATTTCGTGTCTGTATTATTCTGTTTATCACAGTAATAAAGCTCTTTTGAATGTTAAAAAAAAAATAAAGAAATAATTTTTCCCCATACTTTTTGTAGGGACCATTTATATATATATATCTGTAATGCGGAGGTGGATTCTCTGGACCACCGCAAGCGATGATAGCTAAGCCACGGCAGGGAGCAGAGTCTAAGTAGCCCCCGGTATTCACCAGAGCCCGCCGCAAAGCGGGATGGACTTGCTGCGGCTTGAGGCTACCAGGTCGCTACCCCTGAAGTGACTGGCTTGCGATGGCGGCCGGGGTGTAGCGTGGTACAGAATCGGAATCCAGAGGCGTAGTCGGGGACAGGCAGAAGGTCAGGCAGGCGGCAGAGGTTCATGGTCAGAAACAGGCAGACGGTCAGGGCAGGCGGCAAACAGGCAAGGTCAGGAAACGTAGCGGAACGGACTGGTACACGGGTAATCAGACAGGACTTCCAACACTCTCAAGACTAGCTAACACACACCAACACACTGGCAGAGAGTGCTGGGGGTGTATACCTTATCTAGGACCAGCGGCCGTCAATAACCAATTAACGGCGCGCTGGCCCTTTAAATTCAGACCAGCCGTCGCGCGCGCGCCTTTAGCAACGGGTACACGCGCTGCGGCTGTCAGAGCTGGACACAGGAGGGGGGACTGGTGAGTACGGGGTTTCCTGCCCCGAAGCAGAAGGACAATGGCTGCGGGCAGCCGCAGCACCCGCGTCGTACCCTGTAAGCGCAGGGGGACGACCGCGGCGAGCCGCAGCGCCAAGCGCCGTGACAATATATATCGGTGAAGCAGACGCTGGTGGCGATAGGAAAGTTTGTTATAGAGAAATCTCCAGATAATAACTTGAATAAAAGCTGCAGATAGAAGATGTCGAGAAATTGTGAAAATGAGGCCGACGTCTTCTGTTACGTTTGTGGTGAACGGACTTTGAAGAGGAGCAGACGGAGATGGACTCCATGTGTGAAAAAAGTTGTACAAATTCTACTTTATTTGCAGCTCGGAGACCAGGATCAGACCTGGGCGCCTCATGTCTGCTGTGTGACGTGCGCTCGGTCACTGTCGGCAAACAGCTCAGGAGGTGGAGGACTAAGATTTGGAGATCTGGAGATGACTAAGATTTGGAGATCTGGAGATGACTAAGATTTGGAGATCTGGAGATGACTAAGATTTGGAGATCTAGAGATGACTAAGATTTGGAGATGACTAAGATTTGGAGATCTGGAGATGACTAAGATTTGGAGATCTGGAGATGACTAAGATTTGGAGATCTGGAGATGACTAAGATTTGGAGATCTGGAGATGACTAAGATTTGGAGATCTGGAGATGACTAAGATTTGGAGATCTGGAGATGACTAAGATTTGGAGATCTGGAGATGACTAAGATTTGGAGATCTGGAGATGACTAAGATTTGGAGATCTGGAGATGACTAAGATTTGGAGATCTGGAGATGACTAAGATTTGGAGATCTGGAGATGACTAAGATTTGGAGATCTGGAGATGACTAAGATTTGGAGATCTGGGGGATCTGGAGATGACTAAGATTTCAAGATCTGGAGATGACTAAGATTTGGAGATCTGGAGATGACTAAGATTTGGAGATCTGGGGGATCTGGAGATGACTAAGATTTGGAGATCTGGAGATGACTAAGATTTGGAGATCTGGAGATGACTAAGATTTGGAGATCTGGAGATGACTAAGATTTGGAGATCTGGAGATGACTAAGATTTGGAGATCTGGAGATGACTAAGATTTGGAGATCTGGAGATGACTAAGATTTGGAGATCTGGAGATGACTAAGATTTGGAGATCTGGAGGTGACTAAGATTTGGAGATCTGGAGATGACTAAGATTTGGAGATCTGGAGATGACTAAGATTTGGAGATCTGGAGATGACTAAGATTTGGAGATCTGAAGATGACTAAGATTTGGAGATCTGGAGATGACTAAGATTTGGAGATGACTAAGATTTGGAGATCTGGAGATGACTAAGATTTGGAGATCTGGAGATGACTTAGATTTGGAGATCTGGAGATGACTAAGATTTGGAGATCTAGAGATGACTAAGATTTGGAGATCTGGAGATGACTAAGATTTGGAGTTCTGGAGATGACTAAGATTTGGAGATCTGGAGATGACTAAGATTTGGAGATCTGGAGATGACTAAGATTTGGAGATCTGGAGATGACTAAGATTTGGAGATCTGGAGATGACTAAGATTTGGAGATCTGGAGATGACTAAGATTTGGAGATCTGGATATGACTAAGATTTGGAGATCTGGAGATGACTAAGATTTGGAGATCTGGAGATGACTAAGATTTGGAGATCTGGAGATGACTAAGATTTGGAGATCTGGAGATGACTAAGATTTGGAGATCTGGAGATGACTAAGATTTGGAGATCTGGAGATGACTAAGATTTGGAGATCTGGAGATCACTGCACAGACGGCTGCTTGTGTGCAACCAACATATCTGGTCACAATTGTAAGAAGGCTACTGTCCATCCCAGTCTACCTTCATCCAGTCGTCCTGTGGCTCGTTCCACTGAACTCCCAGTTCCTGAACCTCAATTGGAAATTCCAAGCACAGACAGTTCTTCTGCATCAGACAAGGAAAGTCTGGTTAAAGTTCTGAGCGGCTGGAAGACCATAAACCACACTTCACAACAGGACCTGGTCTCAATGATCCTGTTGGTGATTTGTATTCGACGAAGCATCAGAGTGAATTTCAGGCTCCACATCTCCTGTGGTGGCATCGGAGTTTCATCACTTAGAAGAGTTTCCTGGGAACTGCAGCAGTTCTTTTCTATGGACACAGATATCTGCTTCTGCAATGATATCAAGGAATTGGTCTAGGAATGCAATCTGATTCTCCTCCATGGACTTTGCTCATAGACGCATCACTCTGCAGGCTCAGGGCAGCATTGCTTCATACTCGGAACGTGCTGCCTCCTATTCCGATTGCACATTCTATAGAGAAGCCTATGACAATGCAGCATTTACTTGGGACAGAACAAAACACAAGGATCATCAGGGGCTCATGTGTGCAGATCTGAAAGTCGTGACTATTGCAAACAGATTGCAAACTGGTCATACAAAGTGCATGTGTTTCCTCTGCCCGTGGGACAGCAGGATGAAATCAAAACATTGCACAAGGAGAACTTGGCCACCACGAGGAACATATGAACTGGGTGCTCAGAACGTCATTCATGAACCTCTTGTTGAGAAAGAGAAATCTTCACATTTTTCATCCCAGGGGTGTTGCTATAGGGGGTGCAGAGGCAATTCTTGACAAGGAGTCCTCAGCGCGGCGGCCGCGCGTGTCGCCGTGGTCGTCGCCGCGGCTGGTGGTGCGGTTTCCCCCCCTGCCTACTAATTTGCATGGGGGCAAACCTTCGCCGCACGCTGCGCCACAAACCACGCCCCACTTGCGCCAGCGACCACGCCCAGCGCCCGCACCGCAAACCCGCGTCGGGAGACGTGAGTTTGCGGCGAGGCCAGGACGAGGATTGGCTGCGGAAACCCGCGCCCAAATCTGTCGTGTGAACGAGGCCTTATATATAGCCTCTACTGATGAGGTTGTTAGCACTGATACAATTGCATCTTAATATATTTATAATCCGTGCTACTTCCTTCCTTTTTGATACTATGGGTTCGTCCCCACTGCACTGGTTTTCAGTCGGTTTTACAGATGGTTTTCAGATTTGAAATCATCTGTAAACTGCGGGCCACATGTATGAAAACTGCCGAGGTCTAAAATTCACTTTGTTGCCCATAGCAACCAATCAGAGTGCCCCTCTCATTTCATATAGTGCTCTGGAAAAATGAGAGGGGCGCTCTGATTGGTTGCTATGGGCAACAAAGTGAATTTTAGACCTAGACGGTTTTTATACATGTGGCCCTGAGTGTCAACCTTTTACATTGATTTAAATAGAAAATCCCCTCAATAGTCCCCACTGAACGGATTTTCCACCGGACGTTTTTTTTTACACCGCCGGCGTTCCGAAAAACTTAGAACATGTTCAATCTTCTGCTCGGTTTCCAGACAGAAAATTAACATTTGAGTCAATAGGAACCGAGCAGAAAGTGAGTGAACGGTTTCGTGCATTTTTTTTTTGCGCGGTTTTTGGGCGGCTTTTGCAACCAGTCCACTTTTCTGCTTGAACCAAAAAAAAAACAAAAAACGCTCAAAAACCTGGACAAATTCGGTGACAAAATCCATTAAAAAAAACAGCCGAAAAAGCAATCTTTTTTTGTGTCAAAAAATATCCAAAAACCGGTTGGGATGGACGTTTCTTAGAACTCGGTCATTCATCCACCCGATTTTCAGAGGAACATGAACATGTCAGTGGTCCAAAACCATGGAAACAATGTCAAAATACCAAATATGTCAACTATAAGATTTGCATTCTGCCGTGTGGACACAGCCTATGACTTCCCATTTATGCTCGGCTACTAATCGCTTGTAGTCATCACTTTTTATCTTATTTGTTACATTTGTCATGTACCGTATATACTCGAGTATAAGCCGAGTTTTTTAGCACAAAAAATTTGCTGAGAAATCCGTCCTCAGCTTATACTCGAGTTACTGTTGGCGCTCGGGCGCCGGCAGGGACACTTCAGCTATATACGACTCCTCTTGGAGCGCATACAGGTGAAGATACCACTGCGGAGCAGAGAGCGAGTGCTCCCTGCTCCACAGTGGACTCCGCCTGCCTGTGCCAGAAGACAGAGCGGAGCACCGGGAGTCGGAACAGCGAGGGAGCGAGGTAAGTACATGTATTTTTTTTTTTTTTACACCCTGCCTATAAGGGATATTTACCTGCCTATAAGCTGCCTATGGGGACATATACCTGTCTATGGGAACATAAACCTGTCTATACCTGCCTATGGGGGACATATACCTGCCTATGGGGACATATACCTGTCTATGGCAACATATACCTGTCTATACCTGCCTATGGGGGACATATATCTGCCTATAGGAACATATACCTGCCTATGGGAACATATATCTGCCTATGGGGACATATACCTGTCTATAACCTGCCTATAGGAACATATACCTGCCTATGGGAACATATATCTGTCTATGGGGACATATACCTGCCTATAACCTTCCTATGGGAACATATACCTGCCTATGGGAACATATATCTGCCTATGGAGACATATACCTGCCTATAACCTGCCTATGGGAGACATATACCTGCCTATAACTGCCTATAACCTGCCTATGGGGGACATTAAATGGCCTCTACCTGCCTATGGGGGGCATATACCTGCCTATACCTGCCTATGGGGGACATATACCTGCCTATGGGGAACATATACCTGCCTATGGGAACATATATCTGCCTATGGGGACATATACCTGTCTATAACCTGCCTATGGGAACATATACCTGCCTATGGGAATATATATCTGTCTATGGGGACATATACCTGCCTATAACCTGCCTATGGGAACATATATCTGCCTATGGAGACATATACCTGCCTATAACCTGCCTATGGGAGACATATACCTGCCAATAACCTGCCTATGGGGGACATATACCTGCCTATAGGAACATATACCTGCCTATGGGAACATATATCTGTCTATGGGGACATATACCTGCCTATAACCTTCCTATGGGAACATATACCTGCCTATGGGAACATATATCTGCCTATGGAGACATATACCTGCCTATAACCTGCCTATGGGAGACATATACCTGCCTATAACTGCCTATAACCTGCCTATGGGGGACATTAAATGGCCTCTACCTGCCTATGGGGGACATATACCTGCCTATACCTGCCTATGGGGGACATATACTTGCCTATGGGGAACATGTACCTGCCTATGGGAACATATATCTGCCTATGGGGACATATACCTGTCTATAACCTGCCTATGGGAACATATACCTGCCTATGGGAATATATATCTGTCTATGGGGACATATACCTGCCTATAACCTGCCTATGGGAACATATATCTGCCTATGGAGACATATACCTGCCTATAACCTGCCTATGGGAGACATATACCTGCCAATAACCTGCCTATGGGGGACATATACCTGCCTATGGGGAACATATACCTGCCTATACCTGCCTATGGGGGACATATACCTGCCTTTACCTGCCTATGGGGACATATACCTGCATATACCTGCTTATGGGGTTATTAAACTGCCTTTACCTGCCTATGGGGACATATACCTGCATATAACTGCTTATGGGGTTATTAAACTGCCTATACCTGCCTATGGGGGACACTTACCTGCCTATACCTGCCTATGTAATTTATTGGTATCCATTTTTTTTTTTGAAATTTCCCAAAGTACCCACTGCATTTTCCACCCAAGGTTTTATCCAAAGTCAAAAATTTTTCCCAGTTTTTTGTGGTAAAATAGGTGTATTCGAGTATATACGGTAATAAAGATTGATTGGCTTTTATGGGAACAAAATACTATGTGTCCTTGTTTGGTTTGAGATTTCAAACAAGTCAAAAACAGTTAATTGTACAGTACAGCCACAATTTTGGGGTGTTTTTTGGGGGTTTCCAGGTACCCCCACGGTGGGGTGGGGGGGGGGGCCAGCCCCGGGCCCCCATAGACATTCATTACTCGCCGGCCCGGGGTTTTCTCTATAAAAACGTGGTCACCGTAATGACGGGAGATTTCCCATGTTTAAGCGAGTTTCTGAAAAAACCAGCGAAAAGCGCCCCCCAAAAAAAGCGGTGTGAAGGCGCAAATTTTAAAAACCATTTTAGTATTTAAGCCATTTTTAAGAAAATTTTTCCCAAACAAAAAATAAATATTTTTGGGGGGGGGGGGGGGGGGGGGGGGGGGGGGGGGGGGGGTTTGTGGGGGGGGGGGGGGGGGGGGGGGGGGGGGGGGGGGGGGGGGGGGGGGGGGGGGGGGGGGGGTGGGGGGGGGGGGGGGGGGGGGGGGGGGGGGGGGGGGGGGGGGGGGGGGGGGGGGGGGGGGGGGGGGGGGGGGTGGGGGGGGGGGGGGGGGGGGGGGGGGGGGGGGGGGGGGGGGGGGGGGGGGGGGGAGGGGGGGGGGGGGGGGGGGGGGGGGGGGTTGTGGGTGGGGGGGGGGTGGGGGGGGGGGGGGGGGGGGGGGGGGGGGGGGGGGGGGGGGGGGGGGGGGGGGGGGGGGGGGGGGGGGGGGGGGGGGGGGGGGGGGGGGGGGGGGGGGGGGGGGGGGGGGTGGGGGGGGGGGGGGGGGGGATACCAAGGCAAAAATGCCCCCCCAAAAAAAAAGGGGGTTTTGAAGGCGCAAAACCCTTTCCCAACCGGGGTTTTTTTCAGTATTAGAAAAAACCCTTTTTTCCCTAAGTCAGTGATCCCCAAATAAAGAAACCTAAACTCATTTTCATTAGGGCTAAAAACCCCAAAGAAGTGACCCCTGGACGAGACGTTTCGGGCTACAAGGGGAAAAACCCTTAAACCCGAACAGCGCGGGACTGCATTCCCGGGGTTGCAGAGGTTTTTCCCGGGTAAACATAAAAGCAGCAATTGACGTGTTTCGGGGAAATGAATTGACCCAAATTTTTAAAAAAAACGGGGGTTTGCACCCCCGGTTTCAGTTTCCGCTTCCAAAAATTTCCCTTTTCCCCTTTTTCCCGGAGACGTCAGTGAAAAAAATGCTGAGCGTTGTCACCAGAATGGGACAAACGATGTTTGGGGGAAACAGGGGAAAGCCTGCCATGTTCCCAAAAAGGGCTATACAAATACAGGGAAAAACCTCTAAAGAAGAAATTTTTTGCTATTTTTAAATTTCATGAAAAAAAAACTTTGAGTTTCCCGGGGGTTCCCGGTTTTTATAAAAAATGTTTAAGGCCACCCCGGTTTTCCCAAGGGATTCAAGGCGAGGGGTCCTAGGGCCTATCTTTACTTTCCAATAGACCCCAAAAAATTAAAACCTCTAAATTGGGTTTAAACCGACCCCCCATTATCCGAGGGGAAAAACTAAAAAAAACCCCAAACCTTGCAAGTTTGACTATATAACAGCCTTTTGGAAGGGTTGGGCGGGGGGAAAAAACCCAAAAATTTGGAGGCACCCCCTTCCCCCTATATAGGTTTAAAAGAAATATATGCCAATACAACTTTATATTTTCTGCCAAAAAAAAAATTTCGGGAAAGTGTGAACCTGGGTGCCACGGGCAGGGCTCCCGGGCACATTAAAAATATATATTTTTTATATAAAAATTAAAAAAGGAAAATCTATAATATATATTATTTAAATATAAAAAAATTAAAATTTTTATATAAAAACATTTTTTATAAAACCCCACGCCCCACCATTACCAGTGACACCCCTTTGCAAAAAGGGCAAAAATACAGGGAAAAACCCCTAAAAAAGTTTTTTTGCTTTTCCCTTCAAAATAAAAAAAAACTTTTGAGATTCTTGTTAAACAGTTTTGTCCATTTTGGTTTTTGCACCTTTCCCCCACCTCCACAGGCTGTTATTTTCGGGTTGCATTATGCTTGCAAGGTTGGTGCTTTTTATTTTTTTTCCTCTGGAAAATGGAGGTCGGTTGGGCCCCAAAGAGAAGTCTGAATTTGGCCCTATTGGAGGTAAAGATAGCTTTGGTCCACCCGCTTGAGTCCGTTTGGGAAACCCTGGGTTTGGGTTAAACATTTTTTTATCCCAAAAGTGTGAAAAATGAATCTCAAAGTTTTTTTCAAAGTTTTTATTGTTGCATAACTGCCAAAGCTTGCAGGGCGTCTGCTGGAATTTAAGCTGATGAGCCTTGTGCTTTCATACCACAATGAAATTGCCCTTTTTAAAAAAATTTTTGCTTCGGGTTTCTTATAAATTTTCCTCCCCTTTGTCTGAAATGCCCCGATAATTTCCCCGCCCCTTCTCCCAAGGGGGGTTTTTTTTTTTTTTTCCCCTGGAGGTTTTTAATTTCCTTTCTTGTTTTTTTTGGAGGATCTCCTCTTGATGCCACCTTCCGTCTCATAAGTGAAAAGAGCGAGTGGCCCAATGTTTTTTTCCCATTCAGTCAGAAAGTGCCCAGAATTTTAGGTTGTTAGGAGGTTTGTGATCCTTAACCCTCCGGGGTTAAAATGTCCTTTTTTAAGATAGGAATTCAAAAGTTTACCGATCTCTTCCCAAATTCATTTTTTTTTTTAACTTTAAATTGTTTGTTTGTAAGGCCGAAAAAAAAACATCCCTCCATCCCCGTTAGCTTTTTTGCTAAAGTGTTTGGTTTCCAAGAAGAAGAAGAAAGGGAAAACCCCCCCTGAGGTTTGAAGGCCCCCAAATTTTTTCCTTTTTTTGTAGGGAAAAAAAAATTTTCCCTTTCCCGGGGCCCCCAACCCCCGGGAAAACCCGAATTTAAAACCCCCGGATCAACGACCGCTCTCCCCGAATCTTTGGGGGAAATATAACTTGGGTTTTATTATTTACATTAGAAAAGTATCCCAAAACCCTTCCCCCAGAATCCGGTTTTATAAACTTTTTTTTATTATTACATCTAGAAAATGTCTTCCCGGGCCCTTTCCAAAAATGTTGGGGGCACTTTAACCTGTTATATTAACACAACAAAAAAATGTTTCCCGTCCCTTCTTCCCGGGAATTCCCCCGGGTAAAAAAAAACTTGGTTATAAAAAAATTTAATTTAGAAAAGTTATCCCCAAAAACCCTTTTCCAGAAACCCCGGGTCCTTTTTAAATTGTTATTTTATTACATCTAGAAAATGTATTTCCCGATCCTTTTCCGAAAACCCCTCCCCTATAAAGTGGGTTTTATTATTACATTTAGGGAAAGGGTTTTCCCGACCCCTTTTTCCGAATCCCCGGGGCACTAAAAACTTGTTATATTATTACATCTAGAATGGATTTCCCGACCCTTCTCCCGAAACCCCTCCCGGGCCTATAACTTGTTTTATTATTACATCTAGAAAGTATCCCCGGGCCCTTTCAGAATCCCGGTCCCTATAACCCTTTTGGGATTTTATTTACATCTAGGAAAAATTTTTCCCGAACCTTCCCCCCAGAATCCCGGGGGCAAATTTAACTTGTTCTATTTTTTCCCTCTAAAAATAAGGAAACCCCAAAAGGAAAAACCCTTTTCTTTTCCCGAATCCCCCGGGTTCACTATACCCCGTTATATTTTTTTAAAATCTAGAAATTTATCCAGACCCCTTTTCCCAGTTATGGTCACTATAAAATTTTTATTTTCATCTAGAAATGTATCCCCTGGGCCCCTTTTTCCAGGGAATTTCCCCTTTACTATAAAAATTTTTCTTTTTATTACAACCTGGGTGTTTTATTTAAGGGCCGTTTCCAAAAAAACCCGGGTACTATAAACCCTTTTTCTATTTATTTAAAAACCCAGAAATTTTTCCAGAACCCCTTTTCCAGAATTCCTGGTTTACTTTAACTTGGGTTTTATTATTACATTCCCAGAAATCCCTTCCGAAACCCCTTTCCCGAATCCCGGTTCACTAGAACTTGTTCTTTTTATTACATCTAGAAATTTTATCCAGCCCTTTCCCCCGAATCCTTTGGGCACCAAAAACTTTTTTATTTATTACATCCCAGATATGTATCCAGACCCTTCTCCGAATCCAAAATATATAAATTGGGTTTTTACAAAATTAAAAAAGTATCCAGACCCTTCTCCAAAAACCCAGTGCCTTTAATTGTTTATTTTTTACCCTCTAGAAATTTTATCCAGAACCCCCTTCAGAAACCTGGTAAATACAACTTTTATATTTTTTACATCTAGAAATGTATCCAGAAAAATTTTCCAGAAAACCCCGGGGCCATTTAACCCCTTTTTATTTAAAAAATTAGAAAAGGTTTTTCCGACCCTTTCCAGAAAAGGGGGTCACTATAACTTGTTCTATTATTACATCAAGAAAAAGGGCTCCCAAAACCCTTTTTTTTTCCCCGGGTTCCCGGGGCCCCTATAACTTGGGTTTTTTAATTTTCACTAGAAAAGTATCCCGACCCCTTCTCCAGAATCCCCGGGCACTTAACTTGTTATATTAATTCCATTAGAAAAAGACTCCCGACCCTTCCCCAGAGTCCTTTGGGCAATATAAGGTGTTTATATTTTTTCATCTAGGAAAAGGGATTAAACCCTTTTTCCGAACCCCTTCCCGGGAATCCTGTTTTTTTATTACAATCTAGATATTTATTTCCCGACCCCCTTTTCCAGAATCCTTGGGGGGGAATATAAATTGTTTTTTTACATCTAGAAAAAGTATCCAGACCCTTTCTCCAGAATCCCGGGGCACTATAACTTGTTTTTTTTTACATCTAGAGATGAACCAACCCTTTCCCGAATTTCCCCGGGACCTATAAATTGTTCTATTATTAAATTAGAAATGTCTCCCAGGAACCCCTTTTCCAAATCCCGGTCAACTTATAAATTGTTTTTTATTTTTCATCTAGAAATCCTATCCCGACCCTTCCCCCAGGTTTCCCGGGCACTGAACTTGTTCTATTATTTTCTCTAGAAATGTATCAGGGCCCTTCCCAGAATCCCCGGTCCCCCATAAAAATTTTTCTATTATTTTCATCTTTGATATGTTTCCAAAACCCCCTTTTCCAGATCCCCGGTCACTATTAAATTTTTTCTTAAACTAAAATTTTTTCCGCCCTTTTCCAGAAACCCCGGGTAAATATAACTTGTTCAATTATTACATCTTTATTGGGGCCCTTCCCTTCTCCGGAAACCCGGTCACTATAAATTGTTATTTCTTTTCATCCCAGAAAAAGCAAAAACCCTTCTCCAGAATCCCCAGGGCCCCTAAAACTTGTTTATTATTACATCTGAGAAAAAGTAAACCCGGGCCCTTCTCCAAAAAAATTTCCCGGGGAAATAAATTGTTATATTTTCCCCTCTAGAAATGACTCCGACCCTTTTCCCCCGAGCCTGGTCAATATAAGCTGTTATATTATTACATTAGAAATGTTTTCCAAGACCCTTCTCCGAATCCTGGTCACTTTTCCCCGTTATATTATTACAATTTAGAAAATTTTTTCCAGACCCCCTTTTCCAAAATCCTGGTCACTATAACTTGTTTTTTTTAATTTTTGAAATTTCCAGACCTTTCCAGGGAAACATTTGGGCACTATAAAATTGTTTTTTATTAATCTAGGAAATTATCCAGACCCTTCTCCAAAACCCGGTCCCGGGGGAAAAATAGAAAACTTGTTATAAAATTATTCAAAATTTTAAAATTTTAAACTTCCCCGGGCCCTTCTCCAGGGTTCCCCCTCACTAAACTTGTTTCTTTTATTAAAAATTAGGGAAAAGTATCCAGACCCTTTCCAGAATCCCCCTCACTATAAAAAAGTTTTTTTTATTAAATTAGAAATGTTAAAAACCCCCCTCCAGAATTCCCCGGGGCCTATTTTCTTGTTAATTTTCATTTTAAAAAGTTTTCCCCGGGCCCCTTTCCCCGAATCCGGTCCCCTATTTAAATTGTTCAATTTTTAAAATCTTGAAATTTTAAACCAGACCCCCTTCCCCCAAAAATCCGGGGGAACTTTTTAATTGTTTATTCTTAACCCTTTTAAAAAAATGTATCAAAGGGGCCCTTTCCGGAATCCCAGTCCCCTATAAATTGTTTCTATTATTACTCTTGAAAAGTATCCAGACCTTTTCCAGAATTTCCCCCTCACTTTAAAATTGTTATAATTTTTACTCTAGAAATGTATCCCCGACCCTTCCCAAGGAAACCCGGTCACTATAATTTTTATATTTTCATTAGAAATGTATCCAGGCCCGTCTCCCGAATTTCCCGGGGGCACTTTTAAATTGTTTTTTTGTTACATCTAGAAAGGTTTTCCCCGACCCCTTCCAGGGAAACCCGGGGCACTATAAAATTTTTTTTTATTACAAATAGAAATGTATTTCCCGATCCTTTTTCCAGGGAAACCCGGTCCTATTAAGTGGGTTTTATTTTTAAATCAGAAATGTATCCCGACCCCTTTTCCAGAATTCCCGGCATACAAACTTGTTTTTTATTACTCTGAAAGTATCCAGGGCCCCCTTTTCCATAAACCTGGTCTCTATAAATTGTTTTATTTTTTTCATCTAGAAAATGTATCCCGGAAAACCCCTTTTCCAAAAATCCGGGGCACTACAAATTGTTATATTTTTTACATCTAGAGTTTTTCCAGGAAACCCCTTTTCCAGAATCCCGGTCACTATAATTTTTATTATTAAAATCTAGAAATGTATCCAGACCCTTCTCCAGAAAAAACCCGGGGTCACTATAACTTGTTCCCATTATTACATTAGAAAAAGTTACCGACCCCTTTTTCCCGAATCCTGGTACTATAACTTGTTTATTGTAACATCTAGGAAAAGTATCCGGCCCTTCCCCCAGAATCCCGGTCACTAGAAAAATTGTTTATTTTTACTTCTAGAAATGTATCCAGCCCTTCTCCAGAATCCCGGTTTACTTTTGTAAGGGGGTCCCCCGCCCCTCGCCCGGGCTGCGGGCGCGCTCGTGCCCGCCCCCCGCGGGGCCCGGCGGCCCCCCGCCGGTCCCGCGGGTCGGGTTTTTCCCCGGCCTTTCCCCCCACCTTTGCCTCCCGAGGCCTCCCGTCCTCCCGCCCGGGGCCCGGGGTGCGCATGCCAGCGCCTTAGGCGCGGGGCCCCGCCGGTTTTCGGGGATTTTAAAAGGGGAGGGGACGTCATTATTGGTTAAGGCTGGCAAAGGGGGCCCCATTTAACTTCCTTTTCCCTTTCCCGGGGCACCTTTGCCGGATCTTTTTGTGCCGTACGCCCTTTTGGGGCAAATTCTTCTTCTGCCTCATTGCCCGACTTCCGTTTTTACCGAACCTTTTCGCCCCCTGTTTCTTGACCAAGAAAACCGTTGCCGCCCGC
>JAODAL010044797.1:0-32536 GCA_025379985.1 Phyllomedusa bahiana | reverse complement strand
GTTCACTTCAGTTTCATCTTCCTCGCCCTGTTTTCTTGGTTTCATTTTGAATTTTAGGGGCGTTTTTCTGGCTTCGACTAGGTGCAGTAGAGCCAGGTCGTAGATAGAACCCAGTGCTGGCACCCTATCAGGATAGTCAAACAGGTTGCAGCTAAGTCCCTAAAACTGATGCAGCCATACGGGGGGATATCTAGGAATAGGTGGGAACTGTGATTTTTTTTTTGAAAAATTTTTAAACTAAAAAGAATCTTGTAGTGAGACAACCCTTTAAGTACCAGTGGTCACCCCCTTAAGGACATTTTAACCATGATTCTTCAGGTTGATCATTTTGCACTAGATCTGGGGATTTCCTCATTTAACCTCTCTTGAGGAAAAAGTGATTAGGATTTGCATTGCCATCTTTTGTTTTGACAGCTATGCTTACTTGGTTTGTGTTTTAACTTCCCTATTACTTGGGGCCCTGCCCCAAGTGTGGCCCCCCAGTAAGTGTAAATTAATACCAGATTTAAACAGGTTTTAAAACAAGGATTGAAGGTAAAAACTACACTTTTCTCCCCCAAAAAAAGCCTGCTAACCTGTTTAAAAAATTTTTTTTTTTCCCCCATTATCGCAAATTCCACTCTCCTCACCTTACGCTTATCCCCATACTCCCTCTTGGATAATGGGTCTACTCTCCCCTGATTTACCATCTCACCTGCCCGCACCCACCAACCTTTTTCCCCACTGTTTTTCCCCTCCGTACCAAAAAAACCCTTCCAAACTACAGTTTTCCCCTCTCCACCGCCCCCTCTCACTGCCCTTCTGGCTTCTGGGGACTTATCCCCCCAACCCGGGGCCAACAGCACATTCCCCACCATCGTCTCTCCCGCTTTGGGACAGATTACCACTAAAATTCCTTTAACCCCTTCCCCCTAAACCCACATCCCTCTGACCCCTGCCCCCCCCATCCCTCCCCTTGGAGCTTTTGGGAAATTTCCGGTCTGTTTTAAAATAAATTTCCTAATACATGATTGTTCATCTACGAAACTTACCTTCCTGGTCTGACGAAACCTGGCTGCCCCCTTTTCTCCCACTTCTCCTCCCGGCACTCTCTCTCACGGCCTCCAACTTCCCCACACTCCTCGCCCGGTAACAAGCATGGCGGAGGCTCGGCCCCTCCTGTCTGACACCTTTTTCCTTTTTGTCCCCTCCACCTGCCTTCCCTCACACCTCCTTTTTGAGGTTCACTTGTCCCACTACCCACCTCCAATTTTCCAAGTGGCGTTATCTACCGCCCCCCGGGCCCTGTCAGCACCTTTTCGCCCATTTTTTTCCTGGCTTCCCCATTTTTCTTTCCCCGACACCCACTATCTCATGGAGTTTTTAAAATACCCCAAATCGACAAAACCCCCACTCTGCTTCCAAAAAACTCTTTTTCATCTCCCCCTCCTTCGACCTCTCCAGGGGGACCTGGGAGCCATCAAGAGATGGACACACACTGGGACCTATTTCACCCGCCTCTGCCCCTACTGCCCCTCTAAACTCCCCCCCCCCCCATATTGCCCACAACCTGTTTACCTTCTCCCCATCTCCACCCCCCCTGTCCCCTGTCTCATATCCAGTCGACCCGCGGGAACCTACAAAGCCTAAACCTCTCATTTCTCTGATTCTTGCACCTCTTTCCACTATCTCCTCATTTAATGACCAGACGCAGCCACCACTTTTCAAACCACACAACACCCCCCCCCCTTGATCAGTCGTCCTCTCACGCACAACAGAACCCAAAAAGTCAACGACAAACCCTGGCAACAGACTCCACTAAGCAACTAAAGCGTGCTTCCAGAATTGCAAAAACGCGCTGGAAGAAAATCGCTCCCCCGATGACTTTGTTATCAAACAATCAAATACATTTAAAAATCTGCACCCCCCTCACCAAACAGGACTATTTTCACCAAACCTCAATCCCCCCTGTCCCACAACACCAGACAATTTTTCAAAACCTTAACTCTTTCCCCCCGCCCCCCACCCCTCCTCCCCCACCCCTCTTTTTCAGCAGACGACTTTCCATTCACTTCTCCAGAAGATCAACCACATCAAGAAAGCTTTAGCTCCAGTCCCCACCACCCCCCTCACTCTTGCAAACTGCTCTTCCCCCTTAACCCTGTTCCCACTGTCCCAGCAACCTTCCTCTCTTCTGTCCAAATCCAACCTCAAACCTGTGTCTGGCCCATGCCATCCCACCCATCCCAACCCAGTGCTTTTCATTCCAGCCCTCCCCCATCTCTTCAACCTATCACTAACCTCTGGATTTTTCCATTTGCCTTTAAACATGCTACTATCACGCCAAAACCCTTAAAAAAAAAAAAACCCTTGACCCCCCTCTCGTCCCCAAATATCCCCCCCTCTCACTGCCCTTTTGCTTCCCAAATCCTCGGCGCAGTCTATCTTCATGTCCTCCCACCTTCCTCCAACCTCTCCTTCCCATCCCAATCTGGGTTTTGACCCCCCCATCTACCGAAACCCCTAACCGGCACCAATGACCCGCAACTGCCAAAGCCTCACGCCACTACCTTTTGCTCCCCCCTCTTTGACCTCCCCTTTTTTTTGCCTGTCAACCCTTCCCTCCCCGCTACAAATCCTCCTCCCCCGGGATCACGGACTTGCCCTTTTCCCGGATCCCTGCCCTTTACTACCGGACTTTTAGCGTCTTCATTCTCGCTCCCCCTCCCCCCTGGCCACTCTCTGTTGGGGTCCCCCCGGGGGGCAGTCCCCGGTTTCCCCTCTCTTTTCCCCTTTTCACTCTTGGGCCCGGGTCGCTCATCCTCCAAAGGGTTTCATTACCACCCGTTGCTGAATACCCAACTCTAACTCCGGGCCCCGATGTCCTCTCTACTCCCCAGTCCCCCGACTGTCTGCCCCCTTTCCCCCTTCTTTTTCCCCCACGTCTCCTAAAACTAAATTGGGGAAAAAAAAAGAACTAATCATCTTTCCCCCCCCAACTCTTCCCCCTTGCCCCGATCTCTTATCTCAGTCAACGGTGTCACCCAAAATGTTCGCAGTCCCCTGCCTTTCGGTAATCCCCACTCCCCTCTATCTTTCAAACCCACATCCAAAACCTCACCTCTGCCTGCCGCCTCCCCCAAAAAAAAATTCCGCATCCGTCATTCCTAACTATGACACACAAAAATGTGGTCCCCTGCCCCTTTTATCTCCGCCCCGACTACTGCAACATCCTTCTGGGGGCCTCCCATCTGCACTCTTGCCCCCCCTTTAAACAATTTCAACTCTGCTGCCCCCTTATCCACCCCCTCCCCCTTTTCCTCTGCCTCTCCCTCTGTAATCTCTTCACTGGTCCCGTTGCCCACGAATTTTAAATTTTAAGTTGCTAAATATGACCTACAAGGCTCTCCCTAACCCCTCCCCCCCCATACATCTCTGCCCCCAATTTTCCCAAAAACTCCCTCAAGCAATTCCCCCCTTCTCACAGGACCTTTCCTCTGCTCTCCCCTTATAGCTCCTCCACAACCGTCCCATGCTTCTCCCGTGCTTCACCCACACTCTGGAACTCACTGCCCCAACACATCAGACTCTCCTCCACTTTCACCAGCTTCAAAAGCAACCTGAAAACCCATTTCTTCAGGCTTGCCTATAACCTACAATAACCCTGCTGTCACTACACCCTCCACATACATGTCTGCCCCTCACCTTCTGTCTCTTTCCCCCTCCTTGTAGATTGTAAGCCCTCGCGGGTAGGGTCCTCTCTCCCTCTGTCGTGCCAATTGTCATTCATCAATTATCACTGTACTTGTTTGACTTATGTTGTGTATGTAACTCCCTCGAATGTACAGCGCCCTGGAACCAATGGCGCTTTAAAATAAATAATAATAATAGTAATAATACTATTAGCAATCTCTTTTGGTGATAGCATTTAGATACACTTTTTCTCCCTTATGATCGTGCATAAATATTGGGCTAACGCATTGGAGTTAAGAGTATATTTAAGAGTATGTATGTTGCTGGATTGATGTTTGACTCTTTCTACAATAGACGTTTTGTGTTGTCAGTATAGTATACAATTTTGGGATGTTGTAATCACTATAGTATATTTTGTGGTGATTATTTAAGTACTTTCCCTTTTTATATTTTAACACAAAGGACACCAACGGGTTCTGTAGGCTGGAGTGCGAGGTCATCCTTTTTGGGTCAGTTTCTCTTGTATAGGTAGGATATACTTGATATACTTGATATTTTATACATCTTTCCAATAAAAGTAAGTTTTATTTTGTTTGGTGGCCATATTGGGTAGATTCACCTCTTGCTGTGAGTTTTTGCCTAAGTATCAGAGGGGCCTATAGATTCTACTTCTTGGCGTAAATGCTCATTGTTGCAGTAAATGGGAAAGTTCTGCCCTGATCCACTTCATCACTGGCTCTGTTAGTCTACAGATAAGGAACAGATCTCATTCTATGTTATTTAAATACCATTTGTTTTATACTTCTAAAGGGGAATCTCTCTCCTTGGGGAGAGTACCATATAGGGTGTGGAGTTTTGAATTGCCTTTTTGCCCTCCACTAAGCATCTGCATATCACAAGGCATTATGGGAAAGGATCTGAGAAGCTCAAGCACCCTCTATTGTTTGTAACAAATCCTCAATTTGCTTTGGACCCACTGAGTCTTTAGAAAGCAAAAGGGGATTTTGGGTATGCGGGGCTTGGTTTGCAGATTGGGGGGAAGCGGTTTGGGAAATGCGGGTTTGGCTTTGATGGTGGCTTGGTTTTAAATCCCTCTTCTTTCTAAAGCCACAATGATCCAAAGAAAAAAACTAAGGGTTTTTTAAAATCCAATAAGGGTGCTTGATTTTTCTCAATTTTTTTCCCAAAATCCTTGTTATATTTTAAAATTTCTACCCTTTCCCCGGATTGAAATTTCCATGCTGATGGTTTTCCCGGGTGGTCAATTTTTCAAAAAGGGTTTAACCCACAAAACTCAATTTGGGCCCAACAGGGGATGGGGAAAAAAACCCCTCGGGGGGGCGCCTGGTCTTTGGTCTCCCCAAAAATTTCCCATGTTTGGGGGCTGTTTTTTTTGGGGGAGAAGCTGAAAAAAAAGGCAATTGAAAAGGGGTTCATTTTAAAGTAAATTGTACAAAAAACTGTGGGCAAAAGGGGTTTCCTTTTGAATCGGGTTCCCACATGTGGCCCCAAAAAATTTAAGTTTCCATTTTGGGCCCTAGGCACCTGACCCAAACACTGGAAAAGGGCCTCTTTTATTTGTCCTGAAATTTTCCTGTTTACAAACCCACCTCGAAGTTTCCCCAAACCCTTTAAACCAAACCTGGGCTAACAAAGTATTTACTTGGCCCTTGGCTGATTTTAAACATCAAAAATGCAAGTTTGATGTAAACCCAGGGGGTTTAAGCTTGTTAAATTATGATCAAGTTTTTAATTAGTTACCTTTTTCTCCCAATTAAAGGAAGGCCCCAATTACCCACACACAAAGGCTAATTTTTAAACATGAGTGTACTAAAATTTAAGCGGGCTTTTATGCTGGGGGGAAGGGGAGGATACAAAAAGTTTTTTTTTTAAAAAAAGAGTAATTCCAGTCCAGCAATGTGCTGCAGGTGGAGGCAGTTTTCTGAAGAGAGACAAAACCAAGGGCAAAAAAAAAAGTCCTGTGAATGCGAAGCCATTGCAATGAACAGTAAAAGAGACCCACCACCCGAATACCTTAAAAAAGGGAAATTTGGGGCAGGATATCCTGGTGAAAACACAGGTGCATTGGTCTGTGAGCTTACTCCCCCGCCCTGGGTAAAGCAGCAAAACCCGGTTTAACGCCGGGAACATCTAATTGCTTTTCCCAACGGGTGTGGATTGGATTTACTGTATTAAAAATGGACGTAAAAAATCCTTTTAAAACTTGAATTAGGGGGGAACCGATTTTTTTGGGTTTTCCCTTAAAAGGGGAAAAAATACCAGAGGCCTGAATCCCTGCAAAATCCCCCCTCTGCCCCAGGTCCCTCAGAATCCCAAAGAACTCTTAATATCCCACGCTGCAACCCTATCACAGGGGAAATGGATAACATTTAATTTTTTCCCAAATCAAAAAACCCGCACAACGAGTTTTGATTTGAGTCAAATTTTCCCCCTTGGGAATGTGGTTTCCACTTTAGAACGAAAACTGAATGATTTTTTTGATACAATAAATATAGTTAGCAGGTCCTAATCCATGTGAAGATCTGTGGCGTGTATAGGAAGAAAATACTAAGCATATGGTAGCACCTAATATACAAATCTCCAGCTATGCTTTAACTAGGGGACAAAAACGGGAATTCAGAAATTGGTCCAAATTTTCCCCTGTGAAAAACCGGGAAACCACATCCCCGGGGTTCCAAGCCCCGAAAACCGCTAATCATAAAACATTCATTCCTGATTACCATAGCATCTCATTTATATAACATGTGCACAAGGAGGGCTCATAGGGAACAGGGAAAAAATTTTGGAAAGGAAAAAAGGTGAACTTAAATAGGGAGATTCCTGACCAAGAAAAAAACTGGGACAATATGGGGAAATTTGCATCGGCTCTACTGATCACGAAGGGGAGATAGGACGCTTATAGATTTTACGAGAGAACATGGACAGCCATTTCTTATCATTTTATAAAACTTTTTTTAAATTTTAAAAAAAAAAAAGGCCCCAAAACATTTGAAAAAAGTAATGTCTCACACATCCATGTACCTTGTACATTTCTATATTAGCTGTCATTTTACACAATACATTGGGAAAAGCTTTAGAAACCCACAAAAACATAAAATTTTTGTGGAAAATAAAGAACAAACATTTAAATGTTTTACATACCCAAAAAAGATGTTTTAAAATGAAAAAACTCATAAATTGGTGATTTATCTTTACTATTTTTACTTTCCAATATTTTTCAAAATGACGGATTTGGGGAAAAAAATGGGGGGTCCCAAAGAATATAAAAAGAACACAAAGCAAAAAAGGGCTTTTGGGGTTTACAACTGGAAAAGGGGCCCTATGTTTTCTTTTTTGTTTTTCTTTTTAATAATTTTTTCATTTTTTTTTCGAACCAAAAATTTAAAAAAAAATTTAAAAACATTTTTGCTATAATTTAATAGCGCAGGGGACACATGTTCGAAGTGTAGTACAGTGATCCCTGAACATCCAATTTTTTCATTTTTTTTTCCCCCACAACCCGGGACTTTCTAAAGGGGGCCAAAAACATCCGGGGGGCCCCGGGTCTGTGTGTTTATTTTTGCTCAGTAAATTTGCTCAGGGATTACACAGTTTATTTTCCCCGGGCCCCATTTTTAAATCAACATGTATTTTTTCAGAGAAAAAAAAATTATGTTCCTTCCCCTGATTTTTAAAGTGTATTCCACACAATCCTTTTCCCATCACCTCACAGTCACAGTACAAGGGAAAAAAAATTAGCTTTTTTTGAAAAGTTGGGCACCATGTATACAGTGTAATAACAGTCACCCATTAATACATCAAAATATGCAGTAAAAATAACCCTAAAAATGATTTGTTGCTAAAAAAAAAAAAAAAAAATTTCCCACAATACCAAGAAAACCAAAAAAATACGGTTTGACCATGACTAAATTCCACCATCACAAAGACAACAGTTTGCATTTAGGGATTGATAAAGGTAAGGAAAATAAAATATTTCCCGGTATATATAACAGTAAAATAATTTTGGGTAAATAATGCCACCAAAAGTACAGGATTTGGTAATAAGGGGCCCCCATAGGGACAAATAAAATGTTTAAAAGGGGCCTCCAAATAGAAATCGGGTTTTAAGTAATAGGGCCCCCCAGTAGGTTTCAGTATATAGGTAAAAAGGCCCCAGTAGGTACAGTAAATAGGTTTAAAATGAGTCAAACCCGTAGGAACAGTATTAGGGGGAAAAGGGGCCCCCTAGTAGGTAAATTTGGTAATAGGAACCCCCCCGAAAAAGGGACAATATATAGGTAAATTGGCCTTTCCTTTTGGGACAGTAAATAGGGAATAAAGGGCCGTCCAGTAGGTACAGTATATAAGTATAAGAGCCCCCAGAAAGGGAAACTAAAATTAAGGTAAAGGGTCTCCCAGTAGGTATATAGAAAATAGGACCCCCCGGGAGGTTTCAGGGATAAAGGTTAAAAAGGCCCCCAAAAGACAGAAATAAAAGGGAATAGGGCCCCCCCAAAAGGTAAATAGGTAAAAAGGGCCCAAACCGATAGGTTTCAGTACGGAGGAAAAAGGGTCTCCCTAAAGGGGACAGCACAGGTGTCCCCGCTTGCAGCTCCCCCGAATATTTTTTGTGGAGCAGGACTATTGCTCCTCGCAAACCCACACATTCCCAAATTTATTTGTGGACCAAAACGGGGACATACATTAAAAGACCCCTCGGCGCTCCAGGCCCCCTGGCAGCGGCCCGGGAAACCCCGCAAAAACCCCAAATTTTCAGGGGAAAAAACATTTTATTTGAGATAAAAACTGCCTGCTACGCCCCCCGGGACAAATTTTAAATTTTTTTTTTGGGGTCCCCAAATGTGGGCCTGGGGAAATAATGAAAAAATAAAGATTAAAAAAGTAATGGGAGAAAAACCCAAAAAATAAATAAAAGACAGGCCAAAAATGTAACATCCCGGGAAAAAAGCTGCGGGCGCTGGATATAGTTTTTTCTACTTTGAGGACAGACTTTTTTTGAACCATTTTCTTTATACACCCAAAGTTTAAAAAAAAAAAAAGGGGCCCTCACCTGGGGGCCCAAAAGGAGGTTTCTCATCATGGCACAGGGAAAAAAGGGGAGTAAAAATATTATGATAATTGGCTGGATCCTGACTGGGGCATTGATCTTGAAACCCTACTCAACAAAACTGTTCCCCCTGAAAGACCCCAAAGTTGTTGAACCAAAATTTATTAAACAAAATAAAATTTAAAAACCACTTATAATTTTTTTTTTTAATTGGGAAATCCCCAAAGCCCAGGGTTTACAATAATATAAATTTATATACATTATACCCTTTGACAAAGGGACTTTCAAAACCCAATTTGAAAAGAAAAAGAAAGGCAGAAGTGATTTCCACAACTAAAAAACTTTTTTTTTACCAGAAAAAAGGGATTTCAAAAACCAAACAAAAGTCCAAATCGCTATATTAAAAAACAATTGGAAAGGGCATTTTAAAAATAATTTTCTTTGAAGTTTGTTAATCTTTGATTGCAGCTGTATTTATTAAATATTTAAATTTCAGATGGGTTTAAAGGGTATACATTATTTTCCCTCATGAGCACCCCCTGATAGGGCAAAAGAAATATTTAATAATAAAAAAATAATAAAAATAATAATAAATTTAAAACTTTATTTTAAAATAGCGCCAACTTTTTCTGCAGCACTTTACAATTTGGAGGGGAAAACCCTACAGACATTTGACATTAAAAGTACTTACAATGAACACAAGTTTTGAGGGCCCTGCCGCAAAGAGCTTACAATCTATTTAGGGGGTTTTCGGGAGAGACCAAGGGGAAGAAATTGCTAAATTTAAAAATGGCCAACCAGGGGAACCCAAAAAAAAGTTTTTTTTTTACATAGAAAACGGATGAAAACCCCCACCCCTCAAAAACATCAAAATACAGTTTAATGCGAAAATGAGGGGTTAGTTTCGCTAGGGATTGGGGGGGGAGGGGAAGGGGGGTTAGGGATTAGGGGTTCTGGTAGGGGCCCGAGATTTATAAGATTTTCTCAAGGCCCTTTTAAAAATAAAGAAGTTCTGAGTGCCCTGATCGCCCCCCCGGAGCAGTTCCCAAAAACTTTGGAGCCCCATGTGTGAAAACTTTGGGGACGGGCATGGGATGTTTTGGGGTGAATTAAAAGAGTTGGGAACCTGATATCATTTAGCAAGCGGGGGAGAGCGGGAGGGGTTTTTTTAAAAGAGATGAAGAAGAAGATGTAGGGGGGAGCAGCGTTTGTGGAAAAGCTTTATGAGGAGATGGGTGATTTTTATTTTTGTATCCTTTACTGGGAAAGGGAAAAACCCGTGCAGTTACTGACACAGGGGAGAGGCACAGTATAGCCTGAAAGAAAAAAACAAGCCAGCTGCTTTCATTCAGGGAAAATTGGAAGGGGAAAATTTTTTTCAAAAGAGGAGGGCCCAAAGCACGGAGTTACAGTTAAACAATGAGAAAAAAATAAGAGCAACAAAGAGAGGTTTGGGGTTGTTTCTACAGGGGAGGGAAAAAGGGCGGAATTTTGGAGATGTTCTTTAGGTGCCCGGGTGACGGAGCGGGCAAGGGAATTGGGTATATTGGAAAAAGGACAAATCGGAATCTAGTAAAAACCCCCAGGGCACGGGCCCCGCTGCCTAGGGGTTTTTGTTTTTTTCCCACACGAACAGAAAGGGGGAGGGTAAAGGGCCCGTTAGTAGATTTGGGGGGATGACAAAAAGTTTTTGTTTTTAAATGAGGTTAAGTTTAAGATACAGGGGGGGCATGAGTTCCCGAGACAGCGGCCAGACAGGCCCTGGTGTTTTTTGGAAACAAACAGTGATGGGGCTCGGGAGGGGTTTTACAAAAGGGGGGGCACAGCTAGAGAAGGGTAAATTGGGAAACCAAATCTGCGATGGTTTGGTCCAATGGGGGGGTAAATTGAGAAGATGGGGAGGAAACCCCAAAACGGGTCCCAAGGAACCCCGAAAGCAAGAGGAAGAGGAGAGGAGGTTTAAAAATGCAAATTAAAAACACTTAAGGGGCGGTTTTAGAAAGGTAAGATTTAGAACCAAAGGAGCGGGGTCCTTGGGGGGCTAATTTTGGGGGGAGCAAAGCTGAGGGGGAAAATTGGGGATTTAACAATTTTCCCAAAAGCTGCGAGAGATCCAGAAAAACAACAAAGAGTAGTTTGCCTTGAAAAATTTGCTTTAAGGGGGGAAACATTGGAGACTTTTATTTAGGCCTTTTTCCCGGGGGTTTTAAGGGGGGCGGAAAACCTAATTTTCAGAGGAAACGAAAGAAAGTTAGTAGAAGATAGCGGGTTAGGCAAAGTAGACCAAAGGGGTTCCAGAGTTTTAGATGAAGGGCAGGTTAGAGAAAATTTGGGCCTTGTTATCACGCAGGATTTGGTTTTTAGAGTGGGGCTTTTTTTAGCAAGGGAAAATTTTGACAGCCAAAGTTTTAAAGGGAAAAAGGGGAAAATCCCAAAAGAAAAGAGGTTAAAAGATTGCAGTTATGGTGAGAATTTATAGCTTTTATAAAAAGACCTTTTACAAGGTTTGGGGGGGAATAGGGTCACTTAGAAGCAGGTGGGGCGTGCAACCAAAGCCTGGGCACTTCTTCCCTTTGTTTGGGGTCAAGAGCCTTTAAAATAGGGTGGGGGATGGGGCGGGAGGGACCAATGGGTGCTGTTGGGGTTTTAGATGGGGGATGTTTTTTCCGGATTTTTTTTCAATTTTTTCTTTGAAGTGAGTTTTCCAGGGCTCAGCATTGGGGGGTCAAGAGACCGGGCCTAGCTTTTAGGCCTGAAAGGGGGGTTTTTTGGTGTCAAACAAGGGGGGGTTTTTGGGTTGTTGTTGTAAGGTTTTCGATTAAAAAAAGGGGAAATTTTTTTTGTTTGCGCCTGTGAAGGGCTTTTTAAGGGATAAAAATTTTTTAGTGGAGAAAGTCCCGCATGTAGCTTTGACTTTCCCCCCAGACGCCCCCGCACATCTGGGAACCCCCGTTGGGTGCAAAAAGGCGGTTTTTTGAGGTTGGTTTTCCATGGCTGTGGGTGTCTGACCCCCTGGTGGTGGGATTTTTTGAAACGGTCCAATGGGGTTTCCCCCGGGTGGTGGAAAAAGTTTCATTTTAAATTTTTTGGGAAAGCCATTCAAGGGGAGGGGAAGGGGAGAGATTGAGGGGAGGGGAGGACTTATGTGGCGTCTGTGAAATTTTCCCGAGTGTTTAAGGGAATTTAAAAATTTTGAATGGTAGAACCGGTAAAGGGAGGGCCCAAAAATTTTGAAATTTGAATATAAGGAAATAAAATTGTGAACAGAGAGATGTAAGAGAAAATTTTTAAAGTTTAGAGATTGGGGGAAACGTTACAGAAAACCAGATCCAGAGAGTTTTCCCCTCCTTGGGGGGTGGGAAGAGTTAGTAAAACTGCGGGGAGGCCAAGAGAAGAGTTTTGTTTAAAGGTCTGAGAAGCAGAGGGGGGCACATAAAAAAGGCTAAAGAATCGAAACCAAATGAGTTGTTATTCCCTACAAAAAAGGACCAGGATTGTGCCAGGATTCTGCATTAATAGGGCTCTCTTTAAAAGTGTTTCGCAAAAAGGGTTCATGGTGGGGGGCCCTGGCTTAAAATCAAAAGCCCCTTTTTAAAGGTAAGCAATCTAATCTGGTTAGACAGAAAGACTCTGCTCCGTCCAAACATGGTGGTGTCACCCCCTGCTCTTTGTCTGAGCAGGAAGAAGAAATGGATGGTAACCTAAAGACACTTGTGAGCAATCAGAGCAGATAAAATCTCTCTTATCTACTGATGAGAGCAATAGCAAAAGAAAAATGATTTTGTAAAAGTCTTCGTTACTTTCCCTCTGTGAAAGCTAATCATTTATGAAAACCCTTTTTTAATTTAGTATTAAATATGACCCCCAAAATTTTTTTTTAAAATGGGTTGGGTGAACCAAAAGACTGCCATGAAAATTTTTTTCCCCTGGCCGAAGTGTTTTTCGCTGTTCTCTCCTTTTTAAGTGAAAATTACACAACATATATTAGTATCCCATTCCCACTCTCTCCCATTTAATTCCCCCATCACTTCAAAAATTTTTGGGTGAAAGCATCACGTCCTCACTAAGGTACCATCTAAGAAAACTTATTATGATCAATCATCCAGTTCTTAACCTTTCCTATTTAGTTTTTTGTCAATTATATATTAATACTAAAAATCAGGTTATAATGAAATACGTTGTATAGACTTAGATTGTCAAATAGTTATTGAGCGATATTTTCAAATTTATTTGACACAAAAAAAAATGGGAAAAAAAAATTGTGTAAAAAATCCCGAGAGGACAATAGAAGAAATTGTTTTTGTCCATGAGGGGGTTGCAGACTTTAAATCGTTTTCCTTTGATGCGCTCTCACAGTGGTCTGCAAAGATAATTCTAATACTATAATATGATTTTTTTAGTACATGGTTTCTGAGTCATGCTTTGAAATTACTTTACATTACATGACAAAATGGTGAACAATCTAAATTCAGCTGCAGCATTGCCAGGATCACATAATCAAGCTGTGAAAGAATTATGCTGGGGGCTTTCCTAAGGCTACAAAGGAACGGATAGATAACGCTTATCAGCCAGCTCATCTGTGTCATTGTCACATTAATATCCTATGACAGGGTGAATTGTTAAAAGGGATAAAATGAGCTACAAGGCTAAAAATGTTATGCTGGATAATCCCTGGGAATTTGGAGTTTGACAAGATAGATCTAAAAAGATGTGGAGCTCTCACCCTGCCTCTAATTTGTGGGTTTGTACTGAGATGGGAAGGTGATTTCTCATTAATATTTGAAATGGAAAAGCGCAGGAGTAGGTAAAATTCAGTTTATTTTGTTAAAAAGTCTTTAGTTGTAAACATGTAAAAGAGCAAATTATATAATAAAATAACAAACCTAACGTACTCCTAAATTTTACAGTACATTATCACTTACTGCTGTAGTTTGTGCTCCAGAGCTGCTCTTCCTAAAGTAAAATCTACAGCGCACTGCCATAAAAACTACATCTACTTTCCCCTTTTCGTTCTTTTTTAGTCCCTTTCCTCAATGCCTTTTAATGTTATGTCTAATACAAATGCAAGATGTGTGACTCTATGGAAGTTATGCCACCTGGCTGGGTCCACATTTCAAAGGAGCTGACCACTGACTCCATATAGCAAGATAACACATTTATATATGAGAAACCTCCCCCTCTAGTCTGGAATATGCTTATATAAATTAGATAGTATTATTTGTATATCACTGCAATACAGGCAAATAAATGTATCGGTGAGAGAAATTTAGATACAGCTAAGTTTTGGTGTATTAAGCAACAGTACTTCAAGCAGCAATGATTTGGGCAGAGCCCTTTAACAGGCATATGAAGATGAGGCCGAGAGCACGAGGTGGAGGGAGTGGGTGGACCTGCAGTTCCTGGGCTAGTTGATTGCGGTTTATCATATTTTTATGTTGTGTAACTTACTATGACATCTATGCCCTAGTACCTTCTTACATTAGTAAACAAGAGTAAGGAAAACCTAGAAACACTTATATGAGAGCCATATCCATGCATAGGTGGGGGGAGGTGGGGGGGTAAGAAATTCTGGAAAAAAAAAGCTGGAAATATGGAAATATACCATCTCTAAACAGTGATCAACTAGTGACCCTGTAAATTCTAAAGAACAGAAAAGGTGCCACCTGAAAAAATAGCATTAGACCTACCAATAAATATACTAAATTCAATGTTTGGTAGGTTGCTAGGATTACTAGGCCTGAAGCTGCAAATCTACATTACATTAATCTGTATAGAAGTAGCATCCTCATCTACCTGTACCCCTATGGATATCTAAAATATTGTTCATGTCCTTTCATAAAGCTATGGATGTATAAGCTCTTGGCTCTATTGCAAAATCTATAAGAAGGTCCCCAACTGTTACATGTAATCTATAGCACTAGGCTCCTCATCTATGGTTGATGGACCTTTTAGCTCCTTTAGGCTCCTGAGACCAGGCGTGACTGCAACCTCTGCAACTACTATAGTGCCACCCCACTAAACCTAAATTGTAAGATTTGTGCTTAACCAAAACTGAACACCACTTTACTTTGACCTATCGACTTGCAAAACCATTTACCATGCTTAAGTTTCTAGGGAAATATAGTTTCCTTCTTGCAAAGTATCTGTTGTTACTAGAAACTGTGGTCATCACATTTATCTCACTCTAAAAAATATAAAACTATAATGTGATCATTTTGTCATTATCTCTTTAATTTGCAGGCAGTGATCTAATGGAAGAATTAAGACTTTCAGTTCCTACTAACTTAGGCCATCATCATTGCTAATGAGGAAAGTTAGCATGAAGTCATATTACTGATTTGTGACTTTTCCTTTTTCACAGTGGTAGGAGATAGGCGCCCAGCCCTGCATGATGTACCTCCATGTGCTCTGATTACATCAGTGTTATCCTTTCTTCACCTTCCCGAATAAATTGAGCAGATGTCACACAGAACAACACATCTAATGACCTCTTGAGTACTGTGCATCACAGGTTGTGTTTTCCTGAGATGGATGATAACAGGATTTCTGAGACCTCTAGGGAGGGTGTCCAGGATTAGTAAAATAAAGTTTTGCTCATTTCCAGAACCACTGTTCATTATGTTCATGGGTTGTGTCTGGATTACAGCTAATTTCTATTCAAGTTGCTTAAATAGAAAAAGCACACAGTGCACAGCAAAAAAAAGCAATAGGGACACATTCACATTCAGTTTTTGGCCCCCTGCTCATCGTATCTGTCGGAATACCGTAAAAATGAAACCTGACAGATACCACATTGGGCCATTGACCTCTATAGGGCAACAGTAATCCTAATTGGATTATGTTTGCCCGTTTTAGCACACGTATGCGGTTTCTGCACTGGATACAAAAGCTTGGTTGACTGTGGTCCAATGCAGACACCCTAACCATTCACTAAATGGTGCACATGTAGTCCAATTAGAACTGTTTGCCTTATGAAAGTCAATGGTCCTGCTGTGGTGTCTGTCGGAATACATTTTTACAATATCCCAATTATACCACAAGCAGGGGCTGAAAATAGAATGTGAATACAGTCTAACATTGGGCTTTGGAGTGTTTTTTTAAACAATGTATTCAGTGCAGTAATGGTGCAGCGTACCACAAATCAAAGTGTGAACTTGGCCAGCCTATATTAGCATCTATAGAATAGGGGTTAGGATAAGCAAGACACAATGACTGACCTAGAGAACGTTATCAGTGTTTTTGAACAGCTGAACAGGTATATGAGGCCAGGGACCTCAACCACACAGGACTTTCCCCAAGGTCTGACGGCTTAAAGGACTGTGACCCATAGGTTGCAAACATGTTGTATCTGTGGGTCCTCATAAATTCCATCTATGTATCTCACAGGATGTTGCACACTACATTGTACTGTTCTTACCCACCAACACATAACAGATGCCTTCATGAGTCTATTTTCATAGACTCTAGACGAAACACTCAGGAAGCAGTATCCTTGTACTGCCTTGTCACACGTATCCTCAATGGAGAATATCAACCTTGACCCCTGGACCTATGGAGCAGAAATTCAACCAGTATTCTATACATTATCTGATATGTAAACTATTGGTGTTGTCACTTTAAGGGATGCTGACTAAAAGCTTAAATCAGATTTACCAACCTTCCCAGTTCTTCCAGGAGACTTAGTGGAAAAGCAGGTAGCAAAGGGGTAAGGTTTAGGCAAACGTCATAGATATTTTGGAGAATTAACGGATATTTTAGGAGATGGGTTTACATTTCCTGGGTTGGGCTTCTGCAACGTTGCACGTATGGTTATAATGCTATAGTCACAAAATATGCTAAGGTTTGCCTCAGTGCACAAACTTGCTATGTTGTACCTCAAGAGTGATGCAGTTCACTGGAAGGTAGCTCCGCACAGGTTGCCTGAGATCTCCCTATCTACAGACCTATCTACAGGCCTTGTCCTTAATAGAATTCTTCCTGCTCTCTGTCTGACATTAGCACACCCCTCCTGCCCTTCTCACTGCTGTGACCTCCATGATCGCTTTTTCCCTTTACCAAATGCCGTGTAGAGCAGTGTTCCTCAACTCCACACGAAAAAGTCATGTTTTCAGGATACCCATAAAATGCAGTAAGATAATTATATCCCCTATGCAATACCAAGGAAATCCTGAACTCATATTGGTGGGCCTTGAGAACTGGAGTTGAAGAACACTGGTGTAGATGACTACATCTCAGTTCCCATATTTGGGATCAGTTGTGAGGGTACGTAGAAAAGAAAATCCAAGATGCCCATTGTGACCTTTCCTTCAGGGACAACAGGGATCCCAGCAGTTGAGCTTTTAATGTTCAGGGGTTCATGACTTAATTATTTAGCCAAGTGTTGCCCGATAAATCATTCCAATGGTTTCACCAGTTCCATCAATATTCAGTATGTGTCCTTAATTTGAACAGTTCATAATGTTCCTGACCATCTCTATGTATATATACATATTGTCATATCTCATGTATGGTTCATATACTGTCATGTTTCGTTTATGCTTTTATTTCTATTGATTTGTCTTTTATCAGGTTTGTTCCTCTTGATTTCCTGTAGCCAGGCTCTGATGTCATCAGCTCCTCCTTTCTTCTAGACAGTTGGTCAGTGTGTGTCAGCCACTTTAGGGTACAGTTGACTGCTCATCAGGTCTTGCAAAATAATCATCTTTTCACCTACTATATTGTGTATAATTTACAAGAATTTTCAAAGCTTTAAATAAACCTCATGCTGATTTTTCTTGGGGGGTTGGCCTCTTTAGCTGAGTTTAGAATGACTGACATTGTTTCTGGGTGTGTGTACTGGTCCAATAAAGACACACCCAAAGGAGTTCTCTCAATGAGCTGCACACTTACAGCCAAGTTATGGAGTCACAACAGTGAAAATATGGTTGATTAAAAACTGCCAGATACACCAGTTAGCCAGGTATACAGCTTCTGCAGATACAGACAATAGTACGCCTGCCTACAGTGTCAGAAGAAATCATCAGTTTTGATAATAAAATGATAAAAAAAGTTACACAAATTTGGTATTGCCACATCCGAAAAAGTCTGATCTATTAAAATATAACTTAATTTATACCATATGCTGAACACCGTAGAAAAAAAGAAAATCTAATCGACAAAATTGCGGGTTTTTTTACGTTCTCTAAAAAAAAGTTGCATGTATTCCAAACTGGTACCAACAAAACGTGCACCCTCACTCAAGTCCATAGGTGTTAGTACAAAAAAGTTATTGGTCGCAGAAAATGGCCACACGATGCAAATTTCAAAAATCGAAAATGTTTTGGCATATATTTTTTACGAACCAAAAACAAGAACAAAAAGCCTACATGTTTGGTGTTGCTGGAATTGTTTCAACCTGCAGAACACATAATTTATACTGGAGAGTGAATGCCCTAAAAAAAAAAAAAAAAAACGCAAACCAGGCGCAAGTATGTTTTATTTTTAGATTTTGTCCCACTTCGAATTTTTTTGCGGTTTCCCAGTATATTCTATAGTACAGTCAATAAACACATTAGAAAGTACATCTCGTCTCGCACAAATAAAACCCTCACATATATCTAGGTAGGTGGAAAAATAAAAAAGTTATGGCTCTGGGAAGGCGAGGAGGAAAAATACTAACGTGTCAACCCAAAAAAACGAGGGTTCCTTAAGGGGTTAAATAAAGTGGATACAGAGTATCCTTTTAAGCACACAAGAGACTATGTGCTAAGTCAAAACAGTAAACCACTGATTGCTGTAAACGAACCCAATAGTACAGTTATTTTTCCAGGACAAAGAGTTGCAGATGCCAATACAGCACACGACATCCAAGATCACTACAACACTCAACCACTGTCATCCTGACATAGTTTCACACAAGACCATGCACCAGGACCCAGCACCTTAACAAGTTCAATATACAAATACCTGGTTATAAACCAATATGCCAGAAAGTTACCGGATTCCCCGTCAACCAGATGGCTACAGATCCACATGCCACTTGACCTATGGACATTAAACCATCTCTTGGGTTGAATGACTATGCAGTATCTCCACGTCTCCTACCCAGAATGCCATAAAAAATATAAACAACATTACTCAATCAGTAATTCCTTTCTCAAAGTCAGACAAAAAAGCCATGTCAGATTTTGCAAAAAACCAGAGAACTACAGATGTTGGAAATGCGCTTGCAGAACTGCAATTAGTGACCTTGGCATTACCGCTGCCAAAGTGCCAGACCTGCTGATCAGGTGGCTCAGCCCACAGTCTGCAGAATGTTTCAAGCAACTCAGATCTACCCACATTGATGATCCAGTGGCAGGCCTCATTGCTGCTTGGGAAAGATTACACCAAAACCTTGGAAGTCCAGAGGCAATAGTATTCAAATCAATAAAATGATAAGGGTACCCAAATTTTTGCACTGGTCAAATTTTGGTTTAATACTTATTGCACATTTGTCAGTTAGTACAAGAACGACACTCATTTACAATCCGTGAAATATTATCTGTGTCCATCAGTTTTTATTACGATATATCAAATTGAAATGGCTGTTGCAAACACCCAATATATTAGAACTAAAAATATAAATAATAGGTGTGCCCAAACTTTTCATATGACTGTATAATGCAGCTGCATTAGACACACACTGGACTTCAGTTTTCCAATACCCCACAAAATCAGAATTAGAACGTAAAGAAAAAGTCAAGTCAACTCTAGACATGCATGTGACACCCTCCCAAAAAAAAATCGCTGTAAAAAGCTGAGATCTTTTAGTATGAGATTATAATTAAGCATCGCGGCTGGCAGCAAGAGCATCTTCCCTACACAGTACAGTGATACGAGTCGCTGAGGAGTGCGAGCATGGCGCCCCGACTTATATTTGCCGGTGAATCACAAGAATCCCGCCGGTCTCCTGATTGGCTACATCTCTGCCATGTCGAATGTAGGGACCTATGCCCTTCTTCCTCCCCAAGTTCTTTGCCCATGTACACGCCATGTGCTCGCAGCCATTTTATCATACAAAAGCACGCTTCGTCCCGCAAGTACCCCCCCAAAAACTTCGACTCGTCGTTCAGAACCGAAGTTTTCCTGAAATTCTAAACGAATTCCACTTCGTTAGAATCAATTCGCCCATCTCTAGTCATGATACAAAAGGGAAAATCAAGTCTTATTTCTTCTCTTTATCGGGAACATTGCAGAATCAAGAACAATCCAAGCCTCTCCTACAGTGAATCCAGTAATCCTGGTTGACCAGCACCAAAGTTTGACAGTCCACGCTCTAACTATAAGAACGACAGAGGTCCAGTGTCAGTGAAAAATACTGAAATCTTTCCTACACCGACACCAACTCAGCACAAGATCAACCAAAGGGAAAAGATTGGGAACTCCAACTGCCCGTGTCCTATTCATAAGAAGCCATATCCACTGAAGAATTCCGTTGTTTTCATAAAGAGACCACTTCAGGAACGCAAAGAGCTTCTAAACAAATTTGAGGTATCAAATGCATAGAGTGTGGTAGCAAAGACAATGTGCAGGCACTTAACCCATATCAAGCCAATCCTACACTGTCTACACTTTCCTCTCCCTCATCAAGGCATGGCGGGGAGAATGCAGATCGCACAGAAAATCTTACTACTCTATCTTCTTCAAACACCTATAAAGTTAATAGGGCAGTAACCACATAAGCCAGAGAAACCTATACTAGAGAAATACACCAATCAAAAACAAGGACTCTCAAATCAAAATAATTATAAAAGTATATACTTTATTAGAAAATCATGAAAAATATAAAATTAAAATATGAATTAAAAATCAATGGGCAAGGGAACTACATAGAGACCATGATACATAACCTAAACCATCCAAATTATGAAAATCCAATGTCCAAGTAAGCATATAAATCAAACAGTACAATAATATAAGTACAACCAACAGTAGGTATTAGATATAACGTATACTTAAAGGAGTTGTCTCCCCACAGGGATTCAAAAGAATGCATGAAAAAATTTTCTCTGTCACATTTCCTGGGTTCAAGACTATACACATTTGCATAAGCTCCAATGCTTGTACAGCTCTGTTGTGCTTCCAGATGCTAATTAGATTCAGATTTAGCTTCTCAAACTAACTCTCAGACTTCTTATCTGATCCCCAAAACAAAACCCTAATTACATAGCTGTTTACATGAGATAAATCAGTTTTTTTACTGTCTGGCACAGGACACTGGACTGACATAACTGCAGACCTGTGTGATACTTCACTCTCTGTTTATCTCATTGAACAAACAGCCAGGGAGATTGTTTACAGGTCCCCCTTACTGTAGGGAACTGAAATAGCCACAGAGGTAATAAATCACTTGTATCTCTTTAGGGAAAACAGGGAACAATGCACATATATTTGAAAATGTCCCTTTATATTTGTGTTCCCGTACAATTTGAAAGGCGTATTCGTTGTCGCGAGGCAACCCCTTTAACCTTGGTATGGAAAATGTAACTTGGAAATAGCCAACCACACTAAGCTGGCAGGAAAGGAAAGGATCATGCGCCCCAGGGGCGCATGATTTATATGCTTACTTGGACATTGGACTTTCATAATTTGGATGGTTTAGGTTATGTATTATGCATTCTTCTATGTAGTTCCATTGCCCCATTTTTGTAATTCATATAGAGAGCGCGAGATTATAATTTTTCATGATATTCTAAAAAAGTATAAACATTTTATAATTATTTTGATTGAGATTTCTTGTTTTATGATTGGTGTCTATAACTCTAACTCTTCATTGCTACAGAAGTCTGTGGAGATGACCGTTGTGACAAGTCCTGTGCAAAGATATTCTACCAACAGTATACCCCAAAGACAGCAACAAGGAGTACGCCATCTTGGAAGACCATAGCAACCGATCACTTGCAAGATCAGAACTCTTTGATCTGTTAAACCTAAAAGGAGATACCTACCCTTATACCATGGGCACTTGTAGTTGCAATTTAGAGGTCTCTGAAAGAAGAGCTAGCGGACTTGTTGTAGCTTCTCTCAAGGGCGATCAAGAGATGCTTTTAGATACACGTGTTGAGTGCGGCAAGATGACATTCAACAAAGAGGAGATCCCTACACCAGAGGTCACTCTTCATTATTCTTATCTAAGGTCTATATCCAATGAAATACCAACCCTCAACAAGAGTGAAGAGATCCTGCTGCTGCTTGGTAGAGACACCCTTAGAGTACATAAGGTACGCCAGTAAATCAATAGACTGAATGATACTCCATTTGCCCAACACCTTGAACTAGGATGAGTTATCAAAGGCAATGTCTGTTTGGGCAAGATAAATAAACCAAAACCAAAGATATCTTCATTTAAGACAAACATTTTGCCTAATGGTCGCAAGACTTCTTTTCAGCCATACCCACATCATTATTGGGTACAAGAGAAACAACAGTAAATTGCAGCACAGCCACCAAGAGAACATGACCCTGATCCTGCACTGGGATGATAGTCTTCAGTTTAACAAGTGAGGACAATAGATTAGCACCAAGAGAAGATAAGGAAGATCTGGAGCTGATGGACAAAGCTTTCAAACAGGATGATACCAATAGCTGGGTAGCACCTCTATCATTTTGTTCTCCTAGAGAGAAACTACCGAACAATCTACCACAAACAGTTGCTAGATTTTCATCTTTAAAATGTCCCACAAGGAAAAAACCAGAGATGGAAAAACATTCTGTGGATATCATGCAACACATATTTCATAAATGAAAATGCAGAGACTACTGCACCAACACTAAAAGGAAAGGAGATATAGGCTGGTACCGGTCTCTGCTTTTCCATGTATCCCCTCCCCCCCCCCCCACAGACACCTAAATCAAATTGGAGTGGTGTTTGATTCTAGCACTCAGTATAATGGTGTCTCCCTAAAAAAATTGCGCTTTACTGGATCCAATTGAAACAACAGCCTCTTAGGAATGCTAATTCTCTTTAAATAAGAGCCTGTTGCAATAGTAGCTGACATACAACAAATTTTCCATTGCTTTATAGTCAGGGAAGGCCATCCCTTCCCTGAGGTTCCTTTGGCACAAGGACAACAATAAAGTCATGGATAAGGATGAATGTGCATGTTTTTGGCAACTGTCCCTTTCTTGTTGTAGCAATCCATGGACTTAGGAGAACAGCCCAGGAGAGTGAGAATAACTATGGATCTGATGATCTTTTTGAAAGGAACTTCTACAATGATGATGGAATTAACACCCTACCCACAAGTAAAGAAGCAATTGATCTCCTCACCAGATCATAGGAAATGCTTTCTGTAGCAAATCTCAGGCTCCACATGATTGTCTCCAACAGCCAGAAGGTAAAAGAAATGTTTTCCTCTTATGATTATGCCAAGAACCTGAAAGACCTAGATCTTGGGTTTGATGTTTTACCTACATAACATAGCCTAGGTTTGCTTTGGGACATCAAACAAGACATATTTTTATTCCAATAGTCAATCTGTCACAAACCTTTCACCAAATAAGACGTTTTACCTGTTGTAAACAGCATCTATAATCCTCTTGGGTTTGTAGCCCCAGTCACCATATATGGCAAGATGAGATACTTTACAACCGAAAATGTAGACTCTACCTACTAAGAAACAACAAAGGTGGGAGACATGGGAAAAGTCTCTGAAGATATTAGAACAACTCTGAACCCTATATTGTTATATTCCCAGCTCCCTCTTATCTGCTGTTCGAAGAGAAATCCACATTTTCTTAGATGTTTCAGTTGAAGTGATAGCCACAGTTGCCTTTCTAAAGCTCTTTGAAAGAAGACCTTCTACAGCATCAAGCCTTTCTAACACATAGCTGTCATCTCCAAAGTTCTTGTATGATGATACCAGCTGACCTCCTACCAGCAGGAACTATGGGCGACATGTATGATCGGGAGTTGCGCCTGTTTTCTGGCGAAAACTGCGGCTCACCGGTCCGAACCCCATGTCGAGAGCAGGGATAACGATATTAGGACGCAGCCCTTCCCCTACTTTCGGCTGCTGCCGTAACATGAAGGGGCGTGCAATGGGCGCGGTGTGGGCGACTCTGGGGGCGGGATGTTGGCACATTCGAATACTCCCGAGGCATGTATGATCGCAGGGTCCGGCAAAAGTGGCGAACACGCATTGCAGCGCTCGCCGCTCCGACAGGCAGACCTAGTTGAAGTTTGGTCTAAATGAGGCCAGACGAGAGAAATGAAGTCGAGAACGTAACATGAAGAGAAACCTATAGAATATCGCAAAAGAAATCTCAGTCGTCTCCACACTCCATGAGGGCATGAGTATGATGCCAAAAAAATGGCTTTCATTATGATGTAAAACATTATCAGAAAAAAGCACAAACCTCACAAAAAATTAAAAAAAATAAAAAAAATCACTTTCCACAAAAATCTAGAACAGCGCAACATCAGGAATTAGGATATTAGAAATTGCCGGGAAATACAGTAATTCAAATTCTGTAAGCCTTCTCATTGGCGAACCAGAAACCAACACACACACACACACACACATCCGTGACCCCATTATTAGCTATGGAGAAGTATGACCAATCACAAATTAAAAAGGCGTGACAGTTTCAAAATACAGTAAAAATGCAGAAAAGACTGATTGGTCAGGCAAGCGGGCATGGCAAACCTGTGCACAATCAGAATCACGGATGACCAGGACCCATTATAAGTAACCTATGGAAGAAATATTTACCAATCAAATTCCAATGCGGGACATTCAAAATACAGTAAAATATGCAGAAAAGATTGATTGATTGAGCTAGTGGGGGCATGGCTATTTCGACCCAAATCAGAGCGTGAGCCTACTTTGTTCCATTGTAGTCTATGGCACACATCGGGCAATGAAATCGTTCGGGCCTCTCAGCGCCCGTGCGGCATGAGTATGATTAAAAAAATAATTTTTATAAGGTGTAAAATATTAACGAAAAAGAGCTGAAACACTTCTACAAAACATAAATCAAATCCAAAACCTACAATGCGTTTGTCGCCGGGGACCCGGCGCAACATCCAGGAAACTGTGATATAAGAGAATTGCCGGGAAATAACAGTAATTCAAATTCTGTAAGCTCTTCTCATTGGTCGCAAAAACCAGCCAATCAGAATAGGAGCGACAGTGACGCCTTTATAAGGTAGAGATGGGCGAATCGATTCTACGAAGTGGAATTCGTTTAGAATTTCCGGACGAAAACTTCGGTTCGAACGAGTCGACTTTGGAGGGGTACTTCGGGGTGAACGAAGTGTGCTTTTGATTGAAAAATGGCTGCGAGCACATGCGCTACATGGGCAAAGCACTCTGGGAGGAAGAGGGCATACAGCCTGCAATGACATGTGCAGAGTACTGAAGCCATTCATAGACCGTACAGGATTCTGTGACGTCACCGCACTATATAAGTCCCGTGCGCGACGCCGGGACTCACACTCCTCTCCAAAACTGTTGCTCTCTGGGAAGTGCTGCCCAGGACGGCTGATAGCTCTTACTGAAGAATTGATTTTTTATATAGCGATTTCTGTGGGTTGTCTCAGCTTTGTCTTCAGAGACTGTTCTCTTAATGTTCTATTTCTAATTTTTTGGGGTATTGATCTGAATCCAGTGTTCGTGCCACTGCAGCTGCATATACATTCAATATCCAAGTGGGAGCTAAGAAGCCCAGTCTTCCTGTTGTATTAATTTAAAGAAACGCCGTTTTTACAATACACATACCACTATATTTTTTGGCTGCTCAATTGCTAATGGCGCAATTTACACTCAGGGTTTAATTAGCGTTGTTTTTGCTAGTGTGTGCGTGACTCCTCAAGAAACCCGTCTTTTTCAACGCCAAAATATATAAAATTTTTCCTGTAGCCTAATTCACAAGCTAAGGGGTTAATTACAACTGTATCTCTTGTTGGGTGGCGTAGAAAACACGCAATTAGTAACACGCTACAAACTACTAGTTTTGCGGTGCGGCCAATTCTGTTGGCCAATTTACATCCAGATGTTAATTTAAGCGGTTGTTTTGCTGTGTGCTGACCACATGAAACCGTCTTTTCAACGCCAAAATATAACATTTTTCCTGTAGCTACTTCAACTAGCAAAGGTATAATTACAACCTGTATCTCTGTTTGTTGAGTGGCGCGAGAAAACACGGCAATGTAACACTCGTACAAAGCTACTGATTTTGGTTGGGCTCTTCTTTGGCGCATTGACATCCAGGGTTAATTAAGCGTTGTTTTGCTGGTGTTGCTGACCCCAAGAACCGTCTTTTATCAACGCCAAATATATACTTTTTTCCTAGTAGGCCTAATTCACAAGCAAAGGTTAATACAACTGTATCTCTTGTTGTGTGGAGTCCGAAAAACACGCAATGAGTACACACGCTACAAAGCTACTAATTTGTGGGCTTCAAATTCTTTGAGGCGCAATTTACATCCAGGGGTTAAATTAACGTTTGTTTTTGCTTGTGTGCTGACCCCAAGAAACCGTCTTTTTCAACGCCCAAAATATATAATTTTCCTGTATCCTAATTCACAAGCACAAGGTTAATTTCAACTGTATCTTCTCTTGTTGTGTGGCGAAGAAAACACGCAATTGTAACACGTCTACAAAGCACTATTTTGTGGGCTCAATTCTTTCTGGCACAATTTACAAATCCAGAGCGTTAATTAAGCGTTGTTTTGCTGTGTGCTGACCCCAAAGAAAAACCGTCCTTTTTCCAACGCCCAAAATATATAAATTTTTCCTGTAGCCTAAATCACCAAAGCAAAGGTTACAATTAAAACTGTATCTCTTGTTGTGTGGCGTCGAAAACACCGCACTTGCGTACACGCTACACAAGAAGCTACAAGTTTGTGCGGCTCAATTCTTTGGCGCAAATTTACATCCGGGGTTAATTAAGCGTTTTTTTGTCTGGTGTGCGTGACCCCAAAAAACCGTCTTTTTCACACGTCAAATATATACATTTTCCTGTAGCCTAATTCACAAGCAAAGGTATTTACAACGGATCCTTGTTGGTGGCGTAGAAACACACGCAATTGTAACACGCTACAAAGCTACATGTTTTGTGGGGGCTCAATTCTTTGCGCAATTTACATCCAGGGTTAATTAAGCGTTGTTTTTGCCTGTGTGCTGACCCCAAGAAACCGTCTTTTTCAAAACGCCAAAATATATAAATTATTTCCCCTGTAGCCTAATTCACAAAGCCAAGTTTAATTACAGACTGTATCTCTTGTTGTGCTACAACGCTACAAAGCTACTATTTTGTGGGCCAATTCTTTGGCGCAATTTAGCGCGTCAGGGTTAATTAAGCGTTGTTTTGCTGTGTGCTGACCCAAGACAAACCGTCTTTTCAACGCCAAAAATAATATAAAGTTTTTTCCTGTGAGCCAATTCACACAGCTAAAGTTAAGATTACAACTAGTATCGTCTTGTTTTGTGTTGTGGCTGTAGAAAACATCGCAACTTGTAACACGCTACAAAGCTACTATTTTGTCGCTGCTCATTTCTTTGTTAATAAGTGGGCAATGTTACATCCAGGGGGTTAATAAGTCTATGGTTTTGACTGGTGTGCTGACCCCAAGAAAATCCGTCTTTTCAACGCAAAATATATACATTTTTTCCTGTAGCCTAATCAAGCGACATAGGTTAATTAATGCCTTGTTTGGACTGCTTTACATTTAGTAAAACACACAGTGTTTTTAAACGCACACATACAAGTTGAAATTTTTCCTCAGCCATTTGTGGACGCAATTTATATCCAAGGGTTACCCAAGCTTGTTACTGGGTTCATTTGGAGTCAAAAACGGTGTATATTTATCATATACAATATCATCATCATACAGTGTCTGTACATTTAGAACAAACAGTATGTTAGAACAGAGAGGTGCAAGCTTGCACCTGCGAGGGCACTGGCACAAACATTTCGCTGGAATAGGCCCTAGGTCGCACACAGCAAAAGGAACGTCGCAGCAGGGTCACTCGGTGAGGCGCCACAACTGCCGCTGTCATCTAGCCGCCGTATGTTTGTTCAGCACCCAAGGTTACTGATTGGTTGACTAGGTCATCCTCTTCACCAGATTGACATCTGACAACCCCAGCCCAAGAGTCGGTTTGACCTCAGACACAACCTTAATCTTGTGCATGGCCCAGAGCGTGGTCAGCTGCCTTCACCTTTCCTCCAGCCCGCCTCTGTCACCATCCGTGTTTCCCTCAGCCAGAGACTACTTATGTCGGGTTCTGAGCTCAGCGCCACTATATATCGAGGATGGAACAATTTGAGGAGGGCATCAGCACTACATGGCAGCGAAGACACCAGGGGCCAATATCGCCTGCTTCTTGCAGTGGCGCAAAGTATAAGATGTGGAGGAGTGTGCATGGGAGGTCATGTTGTGAAGATCAGCTCGCATACAAGACCCGGTGATGAGGACAGCAGTGACTATGAAACACAAATAGATGATGATTAAGACCCGACCGCACTTGGGAGCCGGGTGAGGCAAAGGGCTTCATCAACGTCAGGAGAAGAGGGCGTCAGCTTGCGCGTCAGGCAGCAGCGCAGGCCACAAGTGGGCTCAGTGTCGGCCAGGTTGGGAGTCAGTAGGATAGCATACAGTGTGAGAGGTGTCGCGAGCCAAGGGCCCACGGGTAAAAAACCCAGCTTCGCAGGTCCAAAAAGGTAGCAGCACATGGGCTCAGCGAGGCAGCTGGCAGCAGTAGTCACCATTGCGGAGCGTTGGCGGTAAATATCCGATACTCGGGCGTTGTGGCAGTTTCTTTGCTAAGACACGGAGGAGCCGACACTATGGGTATATGTAAGAATACTGTGGGCAGAAAGTGACAGCCGTGGCCAGGGAGCTAACGGTTTGGAACCACGGGACACCTGGCTTCTATCGCAAAACAAAGTCAGACACAGGGCTGAGTAACTGCCTCCGCGGCAAGCAGCAAGAATCGATGTGTTGGCTTTCTCCCGCGTCCAACTGCCAAAATCGAACCATGGTGAACGGACAATGGAGGAACATGTGTCCGCGGCTGCACCGAGGACCGGGATGGTCCATGCACACTGCATGGCGCACGTGTTCAATCTTAGTTGTTAAAAGGTTCCTGAAGTCTTTCCACCGGAACTCTTCAGAACATACTGAAAATGGCCAGGAAACTGTGCATGCACTTTAATCCATTCGTACAAAGCCAGGGAACACCCTCCTCGAGTTGCAGAGCAGGCAGAACGACCTCAGCCCCAACACATTCTGATAGCTATGTTTCCACCACGCTGGAATGTCCAGCCTGCACATGTTGACCGACTGTATGAAACAGAGAAAGAAGGCCATTACCGATTTTTGGATGATCCAGGCAGACAGAAGTACGCCCTGTGTTAACTTTGATATCACCAGTGGCAGCCACAGATGCGTGACACCTGGCCCGTTTGTCGAGGCCATTCAGAAGGAGGCTACGTTATTTGTCAGTCGCCACAGGACTACGGGATGAAATAACGTCATTCCACCCTGTTGCTTCATGTCCGACATGAGTCCGGTGGGGGACTGAAAAGGAGGATGAGGGAGGAGAGGAGGAAGGAGCACATTGAGCAGAAGCATGTCCTGGTGAAATGAGTAGATTTCTACCCTTGGTGACGAGAGAGGAGGACGTGAGCAGCTTGGAGGAGTGGATGGATGATGATCGTACGATGGCGATTACCCCCCAGCACCGTGGCCGTATACAGTAGAAATGGAGCAGGGAGCCCCTCGGAGTCACTTGTGCAGATGCGCCCGCAGCAATGCTTAATTTGCTGGCTAGTGACAGCCGATATAGACAGCATCCGCAGAGGTGATGTACTTCTGTCTCTCCACCCTATTGGGACCCTCGCTACCAGCGGTTCCAAATGGGAGCCTTTTTCCACAGCTATTGAGAGGGAAGACAAACCAAATACTATAGGGAAATCCCCCGTAACAGTGGCCGCTGCCTATTGCCGGACTCGTCCCTCCTCTGCCCGGTCTACTGGGGGGTTTCTTCAGCACTCAGGGTACCCCCTGCCCCGGCGCGGGAGAAGGGGGGGGGGTAGGAGCAAAACACTCCATCAGTATTAACCTAAGTCTGGAGCCCCACTGATCGCAGCCCCCTTTTTAAAAACCCCCCTAGTGAGGGGGAAAGTCCCACGGGAAACAGCACGGGAACCGGGAGCATCCCGAACCAACAGGTTGGGGGCCTACTTGGGACAGCACTCGCCCCTCAGTTAGAGATCCGGGGGACAAACGGGGCAGCCAAACGGGGATTTTGGGGGCCCCGCAACTTCCCCGAGTTTGCAGTGGAGAACCCCTGCCCCTCCCCCGCCTTTTTAGTGTGTAAACAGAGGGGGGGGTTTCAGTGGGGCGGGGGCCATTGTTACCCCAAAGGAGAACCCCTTGCCCCAAGGGGGAAAAATTTTGGAACGACTAAAACCCATTTCAAGATGAATCACTTGGGATCGGGCCGGGTTTTTTCCACACACCAAGGGCCTTAGCTCAGCTGGGTTAAAACCCCTACCTGCCTCAGCCACATTCTAAGCCAGCCACCCGCCAAAAATGCCAAAACATCTGCTGACCGTTTTTTTCCCATCGGGCCTACTACCATCTTTCCCGGGGACTGGTTTGCCCCCCACCTCAACACTCGGGGTCAGGGTCCCACTTCTATGACCTCATCCCGGGCGCTGCTGTTTGCTGTTGCCACTTTGCCCTCCAAAACTGTGTCCATTGTTTCCACTGTCCTGCCCCTCTTTGCTCGTCCTGGGGGTTTGCTGCCATTCCTCCACACTGTGTCATTGTGCCAGGGGGCCTAAACCTAAATGCGGGCGGGGCCCCCGTAAACCCCCCGCTCTAGTCATTGTGCCACTCTGGGGGCTTTCCTCCTTTTTGCCCCCTTTCCAAAGTAAATTGTCCACTTTTTCCTTACCTCATCCCTTGTTTGCTGTACCCTGCCGGCCCCCTCCACCCCTGTGTCTTTGGGCCCACTGCCTGATCTTCATGCTGCTGCTGTCGGACCTCCACACCTTGTGTGATTGTCCCACTCTGGGGCCCCAAAATTTTTTTTGGCCCCCTTTCCAGAATGTCTTTGGGCCCACTGCCTGACTAAATACGCTGCCCCCCGGGGACCTCCACCTGTGTGTTTGGCCACTCTGGGGCCCTAAAAACTTTTTAGGGCCCGCCCCCAGAATGTAAAGGGTGCCAACTCCCTTTAAAATCTCAAAACTCCCCGGGCCTGATCCCTACTGCTGCCGCCTTTACCTCCACACGTGTGATTTTTCCATTCTTTTGGCCTAATACAAATTTACCGCCTCCAAAAATGCCCTTTGTGCCATTTCCTATCTCATACTGCTGCCCAAGCCGGACCTCCACACTGTGTGATTGTCCACTCTGGGGCCCTAATACTTTTTTGGGCCGCCTCCCAGAAGTAAATTGTGCCATTTCCTAAATTCTCATGCTCCCAGGTCGTAAACCTCCCACTGTATCATTGTGCCACCTGTGGCCTAATACTGTTTTGCCCCCCCTCCAAAAAATGTCATTGTGCCACTGCCTGACCTCATATTTGGTTTCCCCCCCCGTGCCCCTCCCTTTCCAAAATTCCTTTGGGTGCCACCCCTGGGGCTTCCCTCGTGTTTTCCCACCTCCAAAGGGTCTTTTGTCCACTGCCTGACCCATGCTGTTTTGTTGGGCCGCCGCCCCCCACACTCCAAAAATCTGTCACTAATGTTGAAAAACCGGGAGCCTCCACCTTTGTTTTTTTCCCCAGCTTTCCTGGCATGACTTTATCGGGCTACTTTCCCCGTTTTATTTTTTTTTGGTCATTTTGCCCTTTTAAAAAGTCCCAGGGAATTTTTATTTTAACGTTCTAAAAGCGGCGGAAAGTCATCTCGGTCATACAAAAACCCACAGCTTTTTGTATGAAGACCAAACCAATTTCCCCTCTGCATTTTTAAAGCTTTGGACAAAAAAACGTTCCCCGCACCCTGAAAGCTCTGTCAGCCTGAAAAGCTTTTTTTTTAACGTTTTTTCTGCCGAATTAATTGGGAAACGAAAAAAATTTTTTGGAGGGGAAAATTCAGCAAAATTGACCGGAACCCAAATTTTTTTTGAGAAATTCGCCCTTCTCAAATTTTATAACCTTTTGGGAAACCAATCTTTTTTAATTTTTTTAAATTTTTCGTTACCCAAAATGATCAATAGAAATGGGTGTAACGAAAATAAAAAAATAAAATAAAATTTTATTGAATTAATATTTTTTTTTTTTCTTTTACCCCCCAATATTATATTCATTTGTTTATAGAATCGGTACAATTTTTGTAAAGTTTACCCTTTTTTTCGGGCCATGTACAGTTTTTTTACAATTGATTTAAAAACCCATAAGAGCGTCGCTCACCCCCCCATTGGCCAAAAAACCCCGCGCCTTTTTTAAAACTTAAAGCCAATCACAAACAGGGGCACTGCCTGCATTTTTTTTCCCCCATAAAAACTCTATGAAAATAAGTAGCTCACAGCTAAATTGGGGCTAAGCAGGACAGCCCTTTTTCCCCCCAACCAATCAAAAAAAACAAGAATTTTTTCCCATAAACCTTAATAAATTTTGGGGGCGCCCTTCTAGGGGCCCCCTTTCCCTTTTCTCCACTAAAAATAAAAGCACTACTATGATTGGTGGATTCATTTTTGCTGCCGGGCTCACCAATAAACTTCTTTTTCTGCCTTTTTACGTATTTTGAACTGTCCCCGCCTTTAAATTTTTGTTTTGGGGGCCCTACTTCTCCTAGTTTAAAAAATGGTTC
>JAODAL010044796.1:0-32537 GCA_025379985.1 Phyllomedusa bahiana | reverse complement strand
TTGATTTAAAATCCCAAAAAAGAGCAAATTTTTGGGTCTTTCTGACTACAGCCCTTTCCAATCACTCCCAGAATCACCCAGGTTTTCATTGGCAAGTTCAGATGGGACTGCACTGTGCTTCTTGAGCGGGGGACCTTGCGGGCACTGCAGGATTTTAAACCATTACGGTAATTTTGTTGCAATGGTTTTCTTGGTGACTGTGGTCCCACTCCTTGAGATCATTAACAAGTTTCCCCATGAAATTTTGGTGTTTCCCCACCTTCCTCATGATCAAGGATACCCCAGAGGTAGATTTTGATGGTGCCCCAATAAAATTCAATTGAAAACCATTTTGTATTTCCCTTTTTCGTTTTCCCTACCACAAAATGCGGGTGCTATACCCTGCTGTTGAAAGTCGCACCGGTTTTTTTCCCCATTCATTTTCCCCCGCGGGAATTTCAGTGCATTTACCCCTCGAAGTACCCCCCATAAAACACCATGTCAACTCACCTTTTCAGTTCTGTGCCAGAGCTGGAGAGAATCGGGAAAGATAGGCGTATTTAAACACTGATTAATGGTTGGACTGTGTTCTAAAAAACTCCAATGATGTTACAGTTAACCGTTTTTAATTATGTAGGTCCAACCGACTGTGGCAGAAAAACAGTTTTTTAATAAAAACAGAATTTTAAAACAGCTATAAGTGGTGTCAATTATCATTGTTTGGTTTGAAACAGTTTTGACTGAACAGCTGAAAAAAAAAATCGGTTCGAGACATCCCAATTATTTTTACTCACCCTAAACATATGTAAGGACCACACTTGCTCAGCTCTCCCTCATTCATGTATATGGGAGCTCTGAATACAGCGGAACATACTTTCATATTCAGAACTGTCATAGAAGAGAACGGGGAGAACTGCTCAAGGGCAGCCCTCTCTCCATTCTCTGAGGCTGGCTTATAACGTGTCACGAGTGGTCCCGCAGCCCCTTGCCCGGGCTGCGGGCGCACTCGTGCGGCCACCGCCGGGGTCCGGGCGGCCCTGCCGGCCCCGCGGGTCGGGTCCCGGCTGCCCGCTTACCTCTCCGCGATTCCCGCGCCCTCCGTTCTCCTGGCCGGCCGGAGTGCGAAATGCCCGCGCCTTAGGCGCCCCGCGCGCGCCGGCTCTCCGGATTTAAGGGGCAGTACGGCCTTTATGGTTAAGGCTGGCAGGTGACCTATTTAACCCCTTCCTTCCAGGTACCTTTGCCGGATCTTTAGTGCGTTACTGCCTTCAGAGAAAGCTTTTTTCTGCCTTGTTTCCTGATTCCGTGTACCGAACGTCTTCGCTCCAGTGTCTTGACCACGAACCTTTTGCCGCCTGCCCTGACCTTGCCTGTCCCCGACTTCGCCTAAGTCACACGTTTTGTCCCAAACGTACTGCCTTGGCTGCCACCGCAAGAGTCACGCCAGGGGGCGACCTGGTAGTCTCCCCCGCGGGCAAGTCCATCCGCTTTGCGGCGGGCCCTCTGGTGAAAAAACCGGGTTCTACTTAGATTCCGTCCCCTGGTACGGCTTACACCATCGCTTGCGGTGGTCCAGCGGATCCACTACCTGCATTCGTTACATAACGAATTATGAGCCAAGTGACAAAACCCCTTAAAGGAATCTATTGCTAACTTCTTGGTGCCAGATACCATAGTATACCTTCAGAGGTCTGGTACAGTCCAAATCAAAGTCATTGTTTTTTGACAGTATGTAGAGGATATTAATATTAAACAGCTGGTTTAAATGCCATGTCTGACTGGTGTATGTTACTTTTATCTGTATATCGTAGTATAAACTTTGATTTGTGGGCTTTTTCTTGTTTCAAATACAGTACATAAATGTATCCATCATATTTATACAAAAATATAATGTGCCTTGTACTGTATATCATATTTCACCTCAAACTATTTCATGCAAAGTGCGGCTCTCCAGCTGTTGGGAAACTACAACTGCCATCATGCATTTATATAATCTATATCAGTGGTCATGATGGGAGTTGTAGTTTTCCAGCAGCTGGAGAGTTGCACTTTGCAGACCAATGGTCTTTGCTACTGACCTAATGTCTTTTTCATCATACAGGAGACGAAAGGCATCAAAAAACAAGTCTACAGAAATTAGTTCCAAGGAGCTGAGTTCCAGAGAGAAGGCTTGAAGATTCTCCTTTAGCATTGAGATGTTAAATCACACTCGTTCCTCAATACCCGAGTAATGTGGCCTAAGCTGAAAATAAAGTTTGCAGCTTTCCCGTAATGTGAAATGGTGCTACGGTTGCCAGAAAAGCAATCAGGCAGGTTTAACTTGGGCTTGACAGATGGACACCTAGCATCTTCATTCTAGGTGGACGTTGTCTCCTGCAATTGAACCCTATACGCAAGATCTTGGACCAACTGCACTAGACCGTGTATTTGTTCCACTAGCTACTTGATTTGTTCCATGACTAGTAGGCTGAAATTCTGTAGAAAAAAATATGCGCTTGAAATTCTGTTGAGGGTTCCCTATTCTCTTCCTGGCTCACCCTGCCTAAAGCAGAGCAACTGCCTCGAAAAGGGTGACCCCACACTGGAATCTATTCTGAACAAACCCTGGTCTAAAGCAGGGAGGAGACAGACAACGAACAAGAGACAAACAGGGCACAGACTAAATTTAGAACAAACATGTAAGCAAAGTCAGAAGAGCCATGGTCAAACCAGGAGAGAACCAAGTACAAAATCAGCAGGCAGGAGAATAACCAAGATACAAGCTATAGTTCAGAACCAGAGGAACACTGATAAAATAGCAAACACATAGGATCAAAAGTCAGGACACAGAAGCAATCAAAGGCAATGAGTGAAAACAGAAAGAGGTTTAAATACCCCACCCCAGCCAAGGACTGAGCCCAGAATTAACCCACTAGGCTCTGCACAGAATCCTAGCAGAGGCTGAAAATAGACAAGCAATCTTAAAGGGGAGGTAGCATACTGCTGACATGTAATTTACCCCACACGATGAACCCTATAAAAATGAAGCCCAAAAAACTATGGCAGAATTGCAGTTTTTTTTTTAAATTTTTACAGCCCAATGCTAAAAAAACTGTAAGACACATGTGGGCTCAAAATGCACAATAAACCTCTAGATAAGTTTCCTGACGAATGTTGAATCCAAAATGGAGTGCCTTCTGGAAGGTTTCACCTGATCTGGTCGGAGGTTTTGCAAATGGGACATGGATCCCAACAAAATCTGCGTTCCAAAAGTCAAATAGCACTGCCTCCCTTGTATGCCCTGCCATGCACCCAAACAGCATTGCCGAAATTGGAAGAAATTGCGTAAAAAATGTTTTATGCTGGTTTTGCAGGGTTCCTTTTGAAAATGAAACATTTTCAACTAAAACTGCATATTATTGGGAAAAAAAATAATTTTCCATTTTCACAATCTGCAAAACTGAAATTTTGAAATTTCACCTCCACTTTGCTTTAAATCCTTTTTAACACCTATAGGGTTAACAAACTTCCTAAATGCTGTTTTGAATTCTTTAGGCGGTGCATTTTTTTAGATGAAGTCATTTATGGAGGTAACTTAAATACAGGCCCCTCAAAACCAAGTCAGAACTTGACTGATCCCTAAAAAAATCTGTATTGCAAATTTTTTTGACAATGTGAAAAATTGCTGCTATATTTCTAAGCCTCTTAATGTTGTAAAAAAAAGACATTTAAAACATGCCAACTTACAGTACATATATGGTAGATGCTAGTTATAAACTATTTTGTGTGTTATAACTATCTTTTACACATAGAATTTTTTGTACTTTGAAATTGGCAAATGTTTCAAAATATTCATGACATTTTGATATTTTTCACAAATAAACAATGTGTCATGAGGAAACAGTCTCTGAATCACATGAATAGGTAAAAGTATCAAAAGCGTATTCCCACACAAAGTGACAAATATATTTAAAAAATGGGGCTCTGTCAGGAATGTCAAAACTGGCTGCATTCTTAAAGGAGTTGTTTCACTACATCGATTTATCTTGCCCCAGTCCTGTTTTTTCCATTTCATTTTTAATTTTGGTGTTGTGTTTACTAGATTTACTGGCTTCTACTGGCTACTACTTGCCTGCAGTGATGAGCTGCTGAGGACACCAGGTGTGTAGCTATAGCGACCAGCACTTGCAGCCTATCAGGAGCGATCAAACAGGTCTGTAGCTATAGTGACCTGAGGAGCTGATGCAGCCCATACAAGAGGGGATATCTAGGAATAGGTAGGACACTGTTAATGGACACATATTGCAAAGTGGCTTGGTTTTGCAAGATCTTTAACATAAAAAGCAATCCTTGTAGTGATACAATCCCTTTAAGGTTTTAATATTAGATACTGAACAATAAGAGTAAAAAACTATTGTCATATGATATATATTTTTAGACCGGTTACCATGGAGATTGTTATTCACAATATGAAACACAACATCATGGAAATAACAGTTAATGTTTGTGTCACATAAAGCAATGTAAGAATAACAATCTATTGCAAAGGCTTAGAGCTCTGTATTTTCTGCACATTTACATATCTGTTATATATATACAGTGAAGGAAATAATTATTTGATCCCTTGCTGATTGTGTAAGTTTGCACACTAACAAAGACATGAACAGTATATAATTTTAAGGATAGGTTTATTTTAACTTTGAGAGATAGAATATCAAAAATAAATTCCAGAAAATCACATTGTATAAATTATATAAATGTATTTGCCTTTTCCAGTCAGAAATAAATATTTGATCCCTCAGGCAAACAAGACTTAATACTTGGTGGCAAAACCCTTGTTGGCAAGCACAGCAGTCAGACTTTTTTTGTAGTTGACGATGAGGTTTGCGCACATGTCAGGATTAGAGATGGGCGAATTTCTCAAAAATTCGGTACGCCGACTTCGGCGAATTTTCCAACAAAATTTGTTTAGGTCCAAATTAATTTGGGATGAATCTCGTTAAAAAACAGCTAATTCCTGGCTGCAGAAAGCCTGTAGGGTGCTGTAGAACATTGTGTCATGCTTAAATATGCAAAGGGAGCTTGGTTTGGTCTTCATACAATGCTGTGTTTTAGTATGACATGCACATGACTGCCGCCGCTATTAGAATCGCTTCACTCTAAAATTCCTGGAACTTTACAGGCAAAACTGACCCAAAAAACTGAAGCAGGAATGTAGCTGATAAAGTCATGGCAGCGCCAGCTGGAAAAAAAACAAGTGAGGGCTAAGATTCCTACCATAGCGTCAAAGAACAACAGTAGTAGGTTACTGAAAGCCGCCACAGATCGCAGACAGTAAGGGGACGTAAACAGCAGGGGTCACTACACGAGGCCAGAGTTTTTAAACCGTCACAGAATATAACAGAACCTGTTTTTTAAAACGTGATACATTGTAGAGGCCCCCCCGAATGAGTGGAAAGGGTGCCCGGCGTAATTTTGCGTTGACGTCTCTGATCATTTTGCCCTTTCCCTTTCATCCGTCAGTGCCCGCTTTCAATGGGTTTAAATAATCCATCAGTATTACTAAGGCCAAAAAAACAGGAGTTGATCAAAACAGGATGACCGGTAAAGGGGATTTTGCATGAATGTGTTTTTTGTATCCACTCCTGTTTTGGTAGACAAACCCATCCTTCCCCTTCCCTTTTGAAAGGTGAAAAAAGGGGGAAAAATAAAAATTTGTGGCAACGTCATAGAGTGGTTTCATTGGAAACCCTAGGGTGTTCCGTGAGACAGCGGTCACTTGGACAGCATAGGGCCACAGAGAGGACAATGACTAATTTGGCAGTGGGAGCAAACGTCGGGGGCCCCAAAGTGGCACAAAACACATGTGGAGGGACGGGGACAAAAAAGCAGCAGCATGGGTCGACGTGGCCATGACATTCTGGGGGTGGCAAAAACAGGAGTAGGCCCCCAGGTGGCCAATGACGGAGTGTGAAGTTCACGGCAAACGCCACGCCAGAGCATGATACGACAGTGGCAAAAATGCATTCTGGAGGGGGCAAAAACAGGAGTAGGCACAAAGTGGCACAATGACACAGTGTGTTAGGGCAGGCAGGAGCAACGCAGCAGCATGAGGTCAGGACAGGTGGCACAATGACAGAGTGTGGAGGTACTTGGCACAGCCACAGCAGCAGCATGAGGCAAAAGTGGCACAATAACAGGTGTGGGAGGGTCACGGCAGCAGCATAAGGTCAAACAGTGGCACAATGAATTTCTGGAGGTGGCAAAAACAGGAGTAGGCCACAGAGTGGGACAATGACAGAGTATGGAGGGCTCGGAGAGCGCAAGAGAAGCAACATGAGGTCAGACAGTGGCACAATGACAGAGTGTGGAGGTCACGGCAGGAGCAACAGCAGCATGAGGTCAGAGAGTGGCATAATGACATTCTGGAGGTGGAAAAAACAGTAGTAGGCCACAAAGCGGCACAATGGCACAGTGTGGAGGTCACGGCAGCAGCAACAGCAGCAGCATGATGTCAGACAGTGGTACAATGACAGAGTGTGGAGGTCACTGAAGCAGCCACAGCAGCAGCATGAGGTCAGACAGTGGCACAATGACATTCTGGAGGTGGCAAAAACAGGAGTAGGCCACAGAGTGGCACAATGACAGAGTGTGGAGGGCACGGCAGCAGCAAGAGTAGCAGCATGAGGTCAGAGAATGGCACAATGACATTCTGGAGGTGCAAAAACAGGAGTAGGGCCACAGAGTGGCACAATGCAGAGAGTGGAGATGACGGCAGAGCAACAGCATGAGGTCAGAGAGTGGCACAATGACAAGTGTGGAAAGGGGACCGCAGCCACAACAACAGCAGCAGCAGAGGTCAAGAGTGGCACAATGACATTCGGAGGTGGCAAAAAAAGGAGTAGGCCACATGTGGCACAATGACACAGTGTGGAGGTCACCGCAGCAGCCACAGCAGCAGCATGAGGTCAGACAGTGGCACAATGACAAATTCTGGAGGTGGCAAAAAAAGGAGTAGGCCACAGAGTGACACAATGACAGAGAGTGGAGGTGACGACAGGAGCAACAGCATGAGGTTAGAGAGTGGCACAATGAAACAGTGTGTAGGTGACCGCAGCAGCAACAACAGCAGCAGCAGCAGCATGAGGTCAGACAGTGGCACATTGACACAGTGTGGAGGTCACGGCACCAGCAACAGCAGCATGAGGTCATAGAGTGGAACAATGACAGAGTGTGGAGGTGGGTGGCAATTACAGTCCCTGTTTAAAGATGGTGGTAGGCAGATGGAGAAACTGGCAGCAGATGTGTGGCATCAGGCGGATGGCAGCATCAGAATAGTGGCGGAGGCAGGTAGTTTGAACCCAGACTCTTTTCTCAAAGTTTTGGTGAGGCGTCATGGCTGATGTAATCTGACGCCTAAGGTATTGGTGTGTGGAAATCTGGCCGATCCACACCTGATTCATCTTGACAAAGGCTTTCATTCCAATTTCCCCGTGGACCAAGCGGGTTCCCCCTTGGGTAATGATGGCCCCTGCCGCATGAACACCCGTCTGATGCCCCACTATTTGGCGGGGCAGGACAATTTCCCCCACTGCAAAATGGGAAAATTTTGGGGCCACACATCTGGTTTTGGGCCCTCCCAGTATTCCAGGGGAAACTTCTAACGGGGGTGGCAGAGTGCTCCCCCAATGGGCCAAACCACCTTTTGGTTTTTCAGGGTCGGGCTCCAGGTCCCCCTGCTGCGGGCGAGTGCCCTCCTCCCTAGGGGGGTAAAGGGGAAGCGCTCATCGGGGACTCCAGATTTAGGTTGTTTGCTGATGGAGCTGGTATGCCCTACCCCCCCCCCCTTTCCCCCACAGCAGTTTGCGGAAATTTGGTACATGCGGGGAAACCCCCCCGGTCAGACCTGTAAGGGGGGAACGATGGTGCACATGGGCAGCGGCCAACGACTACGGAGGATTTCTTTATAGTATTTAAATTTGTCCCCCCTCTCAGTACGGGAAAAAAAGGGCCCCAAATTTTGGCCCGGGTAGTGGGGGTCCAAGAGGGTGGAGAGCCAGAAGTCATCCCCTGCCGGATGGTGACTTTTCCCGGCGTCACAAACCCGGGAAAATTTCACTTTCTGCTGGCCACCCCGCACAAGTAAACCAGAGGGACCCCTGTCTCCATCTCCATGTAATGCAACAGTGGTGGGGGGTTTTATCTGCCTCGTCTTCCTCATCCCCCATCTACCTCCCCCACGCTCCTGCTCCTCCTCTCCTGCACCGGGGTAGAAAAATCACTCATTTCCCCAAAACCAATGCTTTGCTTCCAATGTCCTCCCTCCTCCCCCATTTTAAACCCCCAACCGGGACTCATGTGGCCGCGAGTTGTATCCCACTTCCCACCCCCTGCCCAACAGTTTTTTTCAGCATTTTTTCCGGAAAATGAAGCATTGGAATGACATTTTTCCCATCCGAGCCCTTGGCGCCCTGACAAATAATGTGGCCTCCTCAAATGGCCTCACAAACGGAAAAGGGGGCACGCATGAGTTTCCCCATTGGCGACATAAATTTTTAAACAGGGGAGACTCCTGTCCCCTGGATCATAAAAAAAATCTTTAAGGGCCCTTTTTCTCTGTTCATCCCAGTCGGTCCAAAAATTTGCAGGCGGGAAAATTCCAACGGGTGGAAACATCGCATAACACGGGTTTTGGGTAGCCGTTCTGCCGCGCAACTCGAGGAGGGGTGCCGGCTTTGTAGGAATGGATGAAGTGCATGCACTTTTTATCGGGCCCAATTTTCAAAAATCTTCTGAAGATCGGGGGGAAGATTTCCCGGGAAACCCTTTTTCCCACAACCAGTTTAAACACTTGCACCATGCACGCATGGACCATCCCCCCCTAAAGTGCAGTGCGAACACCAGTTCCCCAAAATTGTCCTCCCCATTTTTTTCCGTTTTGCATTTGGGCGCGCGAAAGCCACACATTGTTTTTCTTGCTGCATACGGGGACAGTTCCCCCCTTGTGTGACTTCGTTTGCCCGAGGCAAGCCAGGTGTAAACCTGACCCCGGGCTGAAACCCTACACAGGGGGTATGAGGGAGCAGTATTTTGTGGAGGCTGGGGACGGTGGTGGTGGGGGGAAGGGGGAGGCGGACTTTGGGGGGCAAGAGAGAAATTTAAAATTGGGGGAGAAAGCGTCACTCCTCCCAATTTTGTTGGTGTGGCGGGGCAGGAAGCCCCATTCCCCCAGGGGGCCTTTAAAGGACGTACGGGCCCCTTTAAACCAAATTTAAAACACCCTCCACACGCCCCCGGGCCCTTGCACCTTGGAACAATCCAAATAAGCTAAAGGGACGGGGCCCCCCTTTCCCTTTTCTAAAAATTTTGTGAAGAGCTGGTTCTGCCTTTTTGAAAAGAAATCACGGTTTGGGAAAACTCTCCACCTGGGGCCGGCACGGGCCTTTAAATTTCTCTGAACGGTGCAGAGCCACCTTTTTGGGAAAGGGAGGACTAAAAGAAACCAACAATTTTGGACAGGCACGGTCACCCTTTTCTGACCATGGGAATTAGGAAAAATACTGTTTCTTTTTGCAATCGCCTCGTTGAACACTGCTGGCGCCATGGTAGCGAGGACAGGAGATGATGGCAAAGACAAACAGCCCCCCTTCTGCAGAGGTGGTGGACCGGGGGACGGGGGGGGGCCGGGCAATGGGCCAATTGCTTGCCCACTGGGCGCTGTTTGCGGCGGCTGAAGGATGGACCACCACATTAAAGCCACTTTTCCCCTTCCCAGGCCAGCTGGTGACCCGGGCAGGGTTGTTTACGCGGGGCCCCGTGGGGGGGCCAACTTTACTCCCGGGCCCACCCTTCACTTTCTCCCCACAGATTCTACATTTTCCCATATTTGGCCCTCCTTGTTTTAAAGCAAAAACTCCACCCCGCAAGTAGCGTTTTTAAACCGCCAACCGCTCCACACGAGTGACTACAACTGCCGGTTTCCTGGGTTTGGGGCCCCTGTGCCGCTACTTTTTTTGGACCTGCGAAGTGGGTTTTCTACCCATCCCCATTGGCTCCCGCCCCAAAACACTGCTGCTCCCCTTTCTGACTCACGGCCACACAAACCCACTTCGGGCCCTGCGCTGTTTCCTAGGCGCAACTGAGCCCCCCTTTACGATGATGAACCCTTCCCAATCCCGGGCCCCCAAGTGCGGGGGGGCCTACATCATCATCGTTTTATTGTTTGATTTTCCTGCTGCCTCCTCAAGGGTCTTGGTATGTAGGGGCCCTGACCCCTCACAACATGACCTCCCATGCCACTCCCACATCTATCCCTTTGCCTTTTTACAAAAAGCAGGGAAAATTGGCCCAATTTCTTCGCTGCCAATAGCTGCGGGACGCCCCTCCTCAAATTGTTCATCCCTCGCTTTTAAAAGGGGCCGGGGCCCAAAACCACATAGTAGATCCGGCTGAGGGAACCAAATTTGGGAAAGAGGGGGGTTGAGGACGGGTGGGGGCCCGCTGCCCCCCCACCCCCAAAAGACCAGCCAATTAAGGGTTGTGCCCTGATTTTCCACCGACTCTTGACTGGGGTTGTCAATTTCATTTTGGAGGAAGGGGAATGACCAAGTAAAACCCAATCAAAAACCCTTTGGGTTGCTGGTAACAAGGGGCCCGCTAAAAAACCCACCGGCATTTTGGGCCCACCGAATGCCCCCTGCTGCGACATCCCCTTATTTTCTGCGACCTGTGCCTGCTCCAAAAAGTTTGTGCCACTGCCATCGCATGTGAAAGCCTGCCACCTCTTTTGTCTGACAAACTGTTTGTTCAAAAAAATTTTCAGACTCGTTTAATGAAGTATCTGTATATTTTTAAATACACACCCGGGAATTTTTTTCTCCCCCAAAGAAAACCCACTAAAAAGCTTGGGTAAAACCCTTTTGGGTATAAATTGCGCTCCACAAATGGGCAGGAAAAATTTATTTTTATGTCTATTTAAAAAAACTGTGTATTTTAAATGAATATAAAAGTTTTCAAACAGGGTTTAAATTTAAACCCCCGGATATAAATTATCCCACAGGCAAAAATTTTTTCTTTTGGGGTTTTTAAAACCACAGGGTTTTTTTCACTGACTACAACAGCAGAAAAAAAACTTTAAATTTAAACCCCCGGGTAAAAATTGCGCAAAAGAAATGAGCTGCTATAAACTTTAAAAGCTAAGTGAAAGTGTTTTAAAAAGACGTTTTTTTACTGACCCCAAAAGCAGAAAAAGCTAATTAACCCTTTGGATTTTTATTTATGCTACAGGGCCAAAATTTTTTCTTTGGCATTGAAAAACACCGTTTCCCTTTTTCTGACTACAACAGCAAAAATGCTTAATTAACCCCCTTTGGGTTTTAAAATTTCCGCAAAAGAAATGGGGCCTTTCCAAAAATTAACAGCTATGTGGGGTGTTTAAAAAACTTGTAAATTTTAAATACTACCAAAAGCAGAAAAACACTTTTAAATTTTTCCTTTAGATAGGAATTATGTTACAGGCAAAAATTTTTTCTTTTGGGATTTAAAAACACTGTTTTTTTTTCACTGTCTACAAAAAGCAAAAAACGCTTAATTAAACCCCTTTGGGTTAAAAAATTTTCGCAAAAGAAATGGCGGGCCCAAAAAATAATAGCTATTCTCGGTTTAAAAAACCTTTTATTTTACTGACTACAACAGCAGAAAAACACTTAAAATTTAACCCCCGGAAATGGAAAATTTTGCTACGCCCCAAAATTTTCTTCTTTGGCCTTTAAAAAAAACCGGGTTTTTTACTAAATTTCAACAGCAGAAAAAAAACTTTTAATTTTGCCCTTGGAAACTAAATTCGCAAAAGAAAAAACTCCAAAAAAAAAACAGCTATTTGGGGGGGGGTTAAAATTTACTTTTTATTTTTCTGACTACAACAGCAGAAAAACACTTAATTAACCCTTTAGATGGAATTATGTTTTCAGGCAAAATTTTTTCTTTGGGGTTGAAAAAAACCCCTGTTTTCCCTTTTTCCGACTACAACAGCAGAAAAATGCTTAATTAGCCCTTGGAACTAAATTTTCGCAAAAAAAATGACGCCAAAAATTAACATCTATGGGCATGTTAAAATGACTTTTAATTTTTTCTGAAATTTCAAAGCAAAAAAAACGCTTAATTAACCCTTGGATATAAAAAATTTCGCAAAAGAAATGGGGATCCAAAAATTAACCGGGGGGTTTTTTTGGGGTGTTAAAACGACTGTAATTTTTTCTGACTACAACAGCAAAAAACAATTAACCTTTGGATAGGAAAATTTTGCTACAGGCAAAATTTTCTTCTTTGGGGGTTTTTAAAAAAAAAAAACCCCTTTTTTTTACTGACCCCACAATAGCACAAAAACGTTTAAAAATAGCCCTTGGATATAAATTTTCACAAAAGAAATGAGCACCAAAAAAATTTAAAGCAATTTTGGGGTTTTTAAACACGTGTTTTTACGACTACAACAGCAAAAAATGCTTAATTAAAACCTTTTTGGGTCAAAAATTTCGCAAAAGAAAAAAAAGAAGGGGTTTCCCCCAAAATTTAAAAGCTATGTGGGGTGGGTTTAAGCGACGGGGATTTTACTGACTAAAAACAAACAAAAAATGCTTAAAATTTAAACCCTTTTTTTCTAAATTGCGCAAAAAGAAATAGGTTCCAAAAAATTAACAGCTATGTTGGGGTGTTAAAACCCACCTTTAAATTTTTCTGACTAAAAAAGCAGCAGAAAAGCACTTAATTAACCTTCGGATAGGGAAAATGCTACGGCAAAATGACTTCTTTGACGTTTTAAAAAAAAACCCCCCTTTTCCCGACTTTCAATGCACAAAGACGTTTTTTAAAACCCCTTGTAAAAATTTCGCAAAAGAAATGAGAGGGCCCCAAAAAATTTAAATGGGATTTGGGTTGAAAAAACGCTGTTTTCTTTAACTGGGAAAACCCAAAACAAAAACAGGCTTAGGGTAACCTTTGGGAAAATTTAATTTGCTCCCGAACTGAGCAATAGCATTAAAATGTATAAAGCAGCTTTAAAATTTAAAGCACACTGGACTTTCCCTTCCAATAACCCACAAAATCAAAATTAGAAATAAGAAAAAGCAGGCCCCTTGAAAAAAAGCGTAAAACCCCCCCCCAAAAAAAAATCGCTGTATAAAATTTTTTTCTTTGGGGTGAGATCTCAAAAACTGGAGCTGCAGCAGCTACCAACCCCGGCAAAAAAGAGAAAGTGTTAACTGCCAGCGTCCCCCCGGACTTATAAAGTCAGTGACCGGGCACAAATCCCGCTGGGGCTCCCGATTGGGGTTTAAACTCTGCACATTTTCATTTTGGCAAAACCCTTTCCCTTTTCCCCAAAGTTCTTTTCCCCCATGTAACGCCCTGTGCATACAGCCATTTTATCAAAATTTAAAAACCCCGGGTTCGTTCCCCGAATCACCCCCCAAAATTCGACTTCGTTTTAGAATCGAAGTTTTTCTTTAAATTTTAAAATAATTCCATTTGTTAGAATCAATTCGCCCATCTCTTTTCAGGGTGAATTTTTGGGCCACTCCTCTTATTTCAGAACATCTCTAAATCATTAAAAATTTGGCAACTCGGGGCTTTAACTCCCCCATAATTTTTATATGGGATTAAGGTCCCCGGAGACTGGGAGGCCATCCATAAACCCTTTAATTTTTCCCTTTTTTTGAGCCACTCCTTTGTTGCTTTGGCTGTAAAATTTTTGGGCATTGTTGCTGGAAAACCCACCAGACCCATTTTTTAAATTTTTGGTGGGGGGAAGGAAATTTTTTCCCCTCCCGGAATTTTTTTCGGGGACAAGGGCCCCTCCATTCCCCTCATTGATGCAGTGAAGTTGTTTCCCCTGGGCCCCTTTGCAAGAACACCACCAAAACAAATGTTTCTACATCAAGCTTTACAGGGGGGCAGTGTTTTCTTTTGGGGCCCTAGGTATAATTTCTCTTCCTCCAACACGGGAAAAAATTTAATTAATTTCCAAAGAGCTTTAAAATTTTGGGCCCCATCGACCACCGCACCTTTTCCCCAATCACTTTACAGGGAAACACCAGGGGGGTTTTCACTGGGAAACTTCAGATGGGCCGGCAACAAAGTCATTCTTGACATGGGGGCCTTGCGGGGACTGCAGGAATTTTAAAACCCTTACGGCATAATTTGTTAAACCCAATGGGGTTTTTGCTTAAATGTGGTTCCCCCCCTGCCTTGAGATCATTTTAAAAAAATTTTTCCACCCTGTATTTTTAGGCTGAAACTCTCACCTTTTCCCCATTGGGGTAAGGGGGTATCCCCCAGGTGAGATTTTTTCATGGTCCCTAAAAACGATTAACAGTCAATTTTTTATTTTCCCCATTTTCTTACTATTGCACCACAAATTTTGCCTTCTCATCCCGCGTTTTCCTTTCTTATAATTTTTTTAGCCCATTCCAGCTTTGTGCAGGGCTAGATCTTGTCCCCGACATCCTTAAAAAAGCTCTTTGGTCTTGTCCTTTTTAGGGTTTAAAATCGACTGAAAAGATATAAGGACAGGATTTTTTTATAAAGGTGGGCTATTTAAGAAAAGGGTGTTCCTTTTTAAAGCAGGAAAAGAGTTTTGGGTTTTGGGGGCGTTTAACTTTACTGAAAGGGGCCAAAACTCTTAAAAGGTTTTGGGGGGGATTAATCCTTAATTTCTCTCAGCAAAAATTCAAAAAAAATTCTTGAAAAAAATCACTTTAGCTTTAATCCTAGTGTGCAAAAAATTACCTACGGGTAGAAATTTTTTGTCTAACCAACATCCCATAAACCCTTTTGGTTTGGGAACGGAAAAATAGATTTTTTAAAACAATCTTTTAGCAGATGTATTTTAAAAGATTAGTTGAAATTTATTACTCAATTTATCCCAAAAAAGCAAGCAAAAAAGAAAGAAATGGGGACATAACAGTAATCTGAATTTTAGGTTTTATCCACGGTAGAAGATGCGTTTGTGTCAAAAGAGTTGTGGCTTGTTTTGTATTAATCCTCTAGGCAAAGCCACTGATTTGTGTAAAGAAACTAAGAGGCCTATACATGTAGAATAATAGATTTTTTTTTTCATTTTAGGAAGACCAAGGCTACCTGAAAAATATGTACAAAGTCATTTAAGGGACTATAGAACATTTAGTATAATCTATTGTAATTGAAATCATTTGAAAAAAGGATGTAGAAAAATACAGAAAACCTTTAGTGGGTCATTTAAAATTGACTGCCAAGGGTCAACCAATTACATTTAGACCCCTTTGTCGGGGTGGTGCGGCAGGAAATGGCGGGTGTGCCATTTTTGTTGTAAACATACGGGGGGGTTTCTAATAGTGGTGAAACCTTTTACATTTTTTGAAACCATATGTACAAAAATCAGAAACCCCCTCACTCCAAGTTTTTTTTTTTCTCTTTATGGGGTTTACACAGAGGCCATCACTTTGCTTACCTGCAGTTACATACAGGATTTCTCACTGCTGCCACTGGGTCAAATGAACTGCACTCTGAGCTGCTGAAACACATAGCATGGCTATGTGACCTGGAAGTTAATCTCTCTATGTACTCCTGTGGGAAATTCAAAGTCGGTCGCAGAGCAATGCATAGAGAGTCCAACTTCCTTTCAGCATCAAATGTGTCTTTCAGCACAGTGTCTTTCAACCAATCAGAATGCAGGTCATGTGACCTAACAGAGACTTTTGCATCAGCCAGAAATCCTGTATTCAGCTGCAGGTAAAAAAATTAAATACTGTTACTACAGTGTACCTAAAAGCAATATTCTAATAACCTAAGGGGAAAAAAAACCCTGGAGTGGTCCTTTAAAGTTACATACATGCAACACCTGTTTATGGTAAAATTACAAGTATGTAACACATAAAGGTACTGCTTACTTCCGCCATGTGTATAAGCCATTATATGTACCACACACAACTGTATGAGAAAAAGGTGATTCAAAGCAAATAAATGTTCTACTTAGTAGTTTTCCCTTCCATTTTGTGAGAGCTACAGAATGATCTAATTTTTTTGTAATTATAAATAAAAACGACTTTGCTTTTGGAGTGGTGGAATTTTTTCTCCCCACCCTGAGTGCTTTATCGCCTAGAAACAGTGCTGCCGATTCTGCATTTTCTGTTTTAAGGGAAAAAATAAGTACCAAACAATAATGAAATAGATTAATCCAAATGGATTTGTAGGTAACAAATTTTATCCTCCTGTAGGAGGTGGGATTAGCCCCTACGAACAGTGTTGTAGTTGCAATTTAAGGTACATGGGATGTACTATGTATTATAGGCATATTGTATATAATGTGAACAGGTTTATCAGAGCTTAAAGGGGTTCTCCGGGACCCCTTTTTATTTGTTATAGGGCTCACAAGCATATTATACTAAACTTTGTAATTCATATTATTAAAAATTATTTACCTGTCCTGCTGTGCAGAACCAGGCACAGAGCCATGTCTTCCCCTCCTGCCTATACCCTGCAAACCACCTGACAATCATTGATCACGTGGCCTCAATGGATGTTTTGTCATCACTCAGTGGGTGTGCTTTGAAGCCAGGCTTAGCTCAGAAACACTCCCCTGTAGTGGGCGGGAACAAAGCAGGAGAACGATTCCCGAATTTACCCCTTTTCCATCTTTTTTTTTGAAAGTGAATAGAAGAAATTTGGCATTAGAGAATTACGGGGGAAGGGGAATTTGTTTATTTTTAAAAACCTGTTTGGTAGAATTAAAGGGGAGCAGAGGAGAGAGGGTCGGGGCACCGGGGGGAGATTGTGTACTGTTTTGAAAATAATACGAAAGCTCTGTAAAAATTTCACAAGTGATCTTTACCCTAATTATATAAAAAGAAAATTTAAAGAGCTGGGGGAGTTTAAACAAAAATTTTCAGCCCAATGCCCTAAAATTGAAAATTTGGGGTTTGGGAAATTTTTTTTTTTTTTTACCAAAGATTGCAGTGCTTCGGGGAGTTGTAGGAAAAGTGCTGGAGAATACGGGACATTTAATAAAAAGGGAAGGAATTTTCCACTAAAAAAAAATTTGGATTTTATAAAAGGGGAAATAAAAACCCCCCTTTAGCAGTTTATTTGGGTTTTAGGGGGCCCCCTTAAAAAAGAGGAAAGCATGGGCGGGGCCCCCTTACACCAAAATCACTTTTGGGGAAGAAGGGAGGGGCTGCAGTACACATTTTAAAAGAAGGGTCTTAAATGGGGCGGCAGTCAGTTGTAGTTCTTTATTAGTTGTGTTAAGTTCATTTTCGGGCAGTTAAGAGAAATTTTCCCACATTTGTGTTTCATATAAAATAGGGGCCCTTTGGTAGGATAAAGGCGCAGACCAACCCCCTTTTTTGAGGCTCACAAGGGAAGGAAAAAAGGAGCGGGTTTGCAGGAAAGGAAGGGGGAAGAAAAAACAAGGAGAAGAGTAGGCATTTTTTGAAAACGTCCGGGAGAAGGGGAAAATGACCCCAAAAAAAAAAAAAGGGAAGGAAAGGGGAAAAAGAGAGATGTTCCTGGGGAGGGGGGGGAAGGACCAAAAGACAAAAGTGGGGGAAATGGAAAAAAGGAAACTGCCCTAAAGAAACTGGAAATTGCAACAGGCAAAAATTTTAAGGGGAGCAAAAGGGGCCAATCTTGGGAGAGTGAAAGTAGAGCAAAGGGATAAAAAGGGCCAAAAAAAGGTTTTGGCCGGGGGATGTCCCCGTTGTAAGAAAAGAAGCCCACCCGGAGGCCACTGCCCTTCAACTAAAGAAGAACGAGAATTGAAAAAAAGGAAAAAGGGCCCCAAATTTAATTGTTCAGAGAACTACTAGAAAGGCAGTTAAGGGGAAAAAGGAGAAATTTGTAAAACCCATATTTTAAAAAAAATTTTTTCGCCTGTAAAAGTATTGGGAACCTGCCAAGTGACACATGTGAGTAAAGTTTGAACAGGTGGAGAGTCTCTGTGGTTAATAACAGAACCATGCTCTACATCTCCCCGCAAACTCACCCTGGCCTGACATCCAAAACTTTTGTGTGAATCCCCTCCCTAAACACCGGGGGAACCATTCAATACCCTTTTTCCCCTGCAAGTGCACCACCTCCTCTGCTCTTTACACCCCTTTCCCATTGCACCCTTAAATTTTAGTTGAAATTCTTTTTGGCAATTTTGGGTACACAATTCAGAATTTATGTTTCCTGTTTTTACCCATGATGGATTTCAAGACCAAAGGTTGTAGAAAAAAAACAAAAAGTTCAATAAATTTTTTTGGATTGAAAAGTCATGGGGAAAAAAACACACTAAAAAAAAAATCACCCAAACAAATTTGTAGCCTTTGAATCTGAAACCACCCCCCGGGACTCCACAATAAAATTTTCCTTTTCCCTGACCAAGGGGGGCCAGATTTCTATGCCCAAGGTTTCTAGATTTTCTATATTTGGGCATAAGTAGAATAAGGGATAATGTATAGCCATATCTGATCCTACAAACTAATAAACCCTTTTTCGGGTTAAAAGTTTTGGGATTTTAAATTTAAAAATTTGGAAGATAGAAAATAGATGCTTAGAAAAACCCGCAAAAGGGTTAAAAAAAATGGACTGAAAGTCCCCCCCCTCAAATAAGAAAAAAGATAACTTCAGTTTAAAGTAGGAAAAAATTTATGCAAGTCTTATCATACATATAAATCCTGTTTAGCAGAAGATCCATCTCCTTTTGTTTAAATTAGAGAAATTAATCAAATAATTTTTTTTTTCAATCACCCGACGGGTAAACCCCCCTGCTTTTGGTTACATTTTAAAATGGGGTTTTAGGAAAAATTTAAAACATTCCGGTTTGAACCCTTTTTCCATGTTATTTTTATTAATATTTTCACATCCAAATTAATTATACCCGGGTTTTAAACTTACATGAGTTTTTAAAAGTCTTTCTGGTTCCTAAATAAGCAAAAATATATGGTATTCCTTTTGGGAATTTTAAAGGAAGCTAATAATACCCGAAAGAAAGGGCCATAATGCCCTGCATATAATGAAGATTAGACCATCTGTATGGATCAGGGGTTTTTTTCTTTCTTATCACTTTGTATAAAGAGGGAAATTTTTTGGGTTTCATCTAATATTTCCCTTCTCTGAAAAATTTAAAGTTTTTCATGTTAGTTTCGGTTTGGGCTAGGAGATCAAACCCTAGATTTCATTTATGTTTGTGGACTGCACTAAATTCAATTATTTCCTTTTTCTTTAAAACTTTTAATCTATAGGCTTGATGTATTAGCTTCCCCTTGATAGTGCCTTGTAGGCATTTTAATATTTTGAGAATTTTTTTTTATTTGTAAGGAAAAGTTTTGAAAGAGGATTAGTTTGAATCATTTTATTCAATTGACCTGGAAAATAATCTGAACAAAACGGTTTTAATTTTTTTTGGCCCAAGGGACGGAAAAAAAATTTTGACCTTTTAAAACAGAAAAGAACTGTAAAGGGAAAGGGAAAAAAAGGTAATCAATATATGAATAAAAAGCAATAGGCATTTTAAATTTAAGTAAAGGTTTTTTGGTTTTGGGGGATTAGCTGAATGCAAACCATAAATTTAAAAATTCATGGGGTATATAACAGCTTTGCCAATTTAAAGCCTTTACTTAGCGAAACAAAAACAAAGTATAAAAATCGGGGTTTACATTTGCCCTCACAAGGGGTTTTAAAAGTCATTTATAGTGTTTAAATTAAGAAAAGGCTTTGCCAGAAAAATGGGTTTGACAAATTTTAACCCATTCGTAAAAAAAGCCTTCCCAAGGGCCTCCTTGTTTGGTTTTTAAACCCGGGGACTCCCCCAATGAAATTTTTTCCCAGAAAAAGTCTAACCAATAAACCCACTATGCTGCCCAATAAGATCGTTTTTTTTGTTTTTTCTTTAAAAGGGGGTGTTACCATATTTTTAAATTCCCTCAGGGGTTGATGCTGCAGCACGGGCCACTGCTATTGGAGCTTCCGAATACAGCCGATTGTGTGTGCACAGTACAGAGGGAAAATCACCCAAATTGCTATGTCCATATGTATGCCCGTGCCAATAGAAATAGATACTTTTTTACAAACCTTTCCGTTTGGGGCTTCTTGGGGCACCCCTTCTGTAAAGTACGCGGGGATGCACTGTGGTGCCATGATTTTGTCTTTATTATATTTTGTTTTCCCGGGGGTCTAACACTTCCCTATCATACTTTTTTGCTGTGCACTGAATTCTGCCACACCCGTCTGTTTCTGCTGCTGACTTTATTCTGGACAGCAGACGACTAAAGCTAGTTGTGATCGGAAGTTCTTTCACCACTCACACTCCTTCCTTACCAGTCTGATCTGTGGGGCCTGGAGGTTAGAGGGCCGGTCCACTTGTAATCTACAGGGTTTTTTTTATTTTTACTTAAATTAAAAAGTGATTTTTTCCTATAAAATTCGTTGAAATCGGATCCCTACTTTTCAACAAATTGTGCACATGTCTTGGGGTTGAGCTGAAAAGTTTAGTCATGTTTTTAGGGAAAAGTGTGGTTTGTACTTGTGCGGGGTTTACTATTTTCTTGGGTTATCGTTTCTTACATATACCCTGTAATTTAGAGCTTCCTTTAAAAATGTAAAATAAACTGTCCTATAGAAATGCACCTTTAAGGGTTATTTTTGGGGAGTTGGGATTAAATTGTCAAACATGGTTTGGGTTCCATTGCTTTTTTTATATAGCAGCTATTAGCTAATCTTTTGTTATAGCTAATTTGCAGCCAGGCCACACCCCTTTTCGTGATTGGCTCCCGCATTTGGTTCAAACCTTTGGGGGCGGGGCATGCCTCCTTGCTTGATTGGGTTCCTGCACTCTCTGTGCCCCCCCCCCTTTACTGTGTGAAAACAGGCTATTGTGCTGTCTCTGCTTTCTGTTGAGCTCTTTTCTGCTAATTCATCCCCCCACCCATATAAAAACCTTTAAACACTCCGCTTTCCCCCCCTCATATAAATACCCTTTTTAGACCGTCCCCCTCTTCTTTAAGGTAGGAGATAGAGCAGTTTGCATTTCTCACATTTGTTTAATCAGTTCAGGCTGTATTTAGAACTGTTTACACCAATGCAGGTGTTCTGGTTACAAGGAGCTTGTGGAGGGAGGTGACAGCTCTCCAGGCATGATAACTGACCATTGCAGTAGGTCTGCAGAGCTGTGACATTCTCTCTCCCACAGAATGAAGAGGACTCAGGAGGGAGCAGGAACAGGGAAGGGGGGTGATGATGTCACCTCTCTTCAGTGAGTGAAGACACGCATACAGGGAGGAGACACCCGGCCCTTGATTTGAACACCTAAGCTAGTGAAAAAACTCAGAAGAATGTAAAAGCTTGCTGTGAGAAAACCTCTTTAATTATCATGTAAATTAAAAAACAGCCAGAATTCTGTGTTTTGTTCATCTAGCCTCACAAAAAAAAGAAAAAAGTGATCAAAAAGTTATATGAACCCCAAAGTGATGCCAATGAAAAAAACCTCACAGAAAAAAAGATATATGGCTCTTCATACCTGTACCAACCCAAAGAGTAATGTTGTCATATAATTTTCAGTCCATGGTAATAAACAAAAGTAAAAAAGCTTTACCAGTATTGGCAATGTTGTATATTATACATGCTGTACATCTGAAATGAAAAGAATCAAAAAGTTATATGAACCTCAGAATGGAACCAATAAAAATGCCAACTCATCCCCTACAAAAAGCCCCCACAGATAAATGGAAAAATAAAAAAGGTATTGTTCTCCAAATATAGTCATTTATTTTTTTTAAAAAAGCATTTTTGCTCTGCAAAAGTTGTAAAACAAGAAAAATTTAATTGATCTGGTATCATTGTAATTATATCAACCCACACACTACAGTTAAAATGTCATATATATCACACAGTGTATGCCATTAAAATCTAAAACCGTAAAGGTAATGGCAGTATTGTATTTTTCCATCCTTTCTCAAATAACAAATACATTTTTCAGGACATTAGATGTACCCTGAAAAATATAACCGATCCTGCAAAAAAAAAAAACAAAAAAAAAAAAACATCATAAGGCTATACTAACATGAAAAAAATCAACTGGAAACTATGCCGTGTGGACGTACCCTTAGGGCTAGTTCACACGGCTTTCGCCCCGCAATTACGCCGGCTGCCGTGCAGCGCGGGGTGGGCGGGGGACCGGCAGCTCGCCGGCCCCATAGACATGCATTATTCACGGCGTGTCCATGAGAGGAGACGGAATCCATAGTTCTCTATGAGATCTATGGATTACCGTAATGACAGAGACGGATTTCAGCCGTACTGCAGCGCAAATACGAAGCGCAGTATGGCTGAAATCAGTGCCCAAATCATCCATGTGAATGAGCCCTTACAATCTCCAGGAAGTGAAATATAGCCATCTCCCCAGAGATTATGGGAGATACATACGGATCATGATCTGTGTGCATAATCTATTGTGTTGCTTAACCGTTATGGTGTAAGCAACATAATGTTGTATAGTAGTAAGACTAGGGCCACACAGCTTAGGACAAAAAACTCGTTGTAAACCAAAACCTAAAAAATGCTTTGAATGTCAGTTTTTTGTCCAAAACAGCTGTGTTTCCAATGAGTTTTTTGGGTGGTTTTCAGTTTTTTGGCATGTTTTGGGGCAGTTTTTAATTTATGCAAAATCCATATACCTTGTTAAACACCTGGGCAGCTTTTCAGCAGAACTATCCAAAAAACAACCGCCGCTTTACAAAGACTTCAATAGTAAATTTTCTGCCCTGCTCTAGTGTTTTTTGCAACATGTTACACCACATTTTTACTGTAGATTTGAAGCATATATAGTAAATCCTACTGCAATATCAGAAACATAAGGGTGCTCTCACACAGTGCAGTTTTGGTGTGGCTTATCTGCGCTGCAATTAAACTGCCTTTATTGCCAGCAAGCTTCTTTCACTTACTGTATCTAAACTGTTTAGAAAGTGATTTATCAATTACTGTGTTTATACTCCGCCAGACTTCTAGTTAGAAAACAGGCAGATGGTACTTGGAAACTGGATGGATGAATAAAATTTGCAGTGGAACCAGAATCGAGGACAGTAGATACTTGAAAACTGAAGCCAGATACGGAACTGAGGGTGACTGGTATGGTCAGGCATGAAACAAACACAACTTCATCCAGGTTCACCTCAAGACTTAGACACAAAGGCATCCAGGGCGCAGTCGGGCGGTCTGGGCAGTTTTTCAGGAAATGCTTGGTACTACAACAGTATAGGCACAAGTTCAGACTGCATTTTAGGGTGCGTTCTTCCTCAGATGGATGAACACTGTCCATCTGCATACGTTAATCTTGAGGAAGCATGTGTGGCAGGTGAGGGAGAACTGGGAAGACAAGTACAAGACGAGGAAGACTTTGAGGCAGGGAGAACGCAAACTGCTGGTGAAGCGCTAGTTCTCTTTCTGAAAAACGGATGTCAATCCTGGTAGCTAGAGTAATAAAGTCGTCCAGAGTAGATGGTACATCATAACCAGTCAGCTCATCCTTAATTCAACCAGCAAGACCTTCCCAGAACTCCGCCAGGGGCCATTGTGCGGAGCTGAATGGCGTATTGACCCAATGTGGAATCACCTTCTCTATGGCGGAGGAGAGAAGAAGCTGCAGATTTATTACGCCCAGGTTCTTCATAAACTTTACAGAAGGATTTCAAAAATCCCTGTAAATCCACTGTCAACAAATTCCCTCACTCCCAGAGGGGAGTTTTTTTTGTGTGTAATGTATGCACAATAACTTTTTTATTAAATATTTATTTTTATTTTATAATTTCTTTTTTTCTACACTTTGTTTACTTTTTTTAAATCCCATTAAGGGATAACTGTTGTACACTTTTTTTTTTGTTTATACTTAGTCATGTATTAGCATATTCATGAATGCTAATAAATTAAAATCTGTGTCTGTATGACACAAGCAGCAATCAGGGCAGCACACAGTGTGCCCTGACTGCATTCCGGTTATACAGACAGCCCTGGGGCTAATCTAGGTCCTCAGTGCTGACTGTTCAGACATTCCCCAGACTCCATAGGGTCATCAGGAGTCTCGATCACCAGATGGAGCAGAGGAATGCCCTTTGATTATGCCAAGGCAATCAAAGGGTTAGGCACCTGGGATTGTTGCTTACAGAGGCAGCTGTAGGAATGGGGCTGTTAACTACAGCTCTGTTCCTAGCGCAGCGCACGTTTCTGCAGAACAACGACCTGCAATGCCCGCCGCCAAAAGACAGTGGTTGGTTGTTAAGGGGTTAAAGATAAATTTTATAATGGAAGGCCTTCAGAAAATTAGTAATAGACCTGGTGAAGCAGAAAAAAGAATCAGCAATCTAGAGAATGTAGATGCTTCCACGAGAAAAGAGATAATATAAATACATTATTAGAACTGACAACTTTTTTTCCTCACTTACTACTGAACATAGGATTTCCTTGTAGCCATTATGGCTGGGAAGTAATCAGAGGCCGAAACAGTAAAGATAACATGCTCTAAAGAATTGAGCTCTATAATGTTGTATTGCATTAATGCTGTATATTATCTGCTAGCAGTGAAAAAATGCAATATTATGTTGACATTCTAGTTACATCAAGGGTTAAAGTGTTGCACAGCCCTCAGTAGAGAAGTGGTTATCTAATCAACTAGGGTGGGGGCCAGAGTTTATAATGTATCCATGAGCTTCTAGGCAGTTCTGGTTAGTTTTGTTTTTAGTATCAGTTCATCAAACTGTGTTGTGCTACATACAAATCGTGATGGACCTCCGTCAATATGATGAAAAGCCAGCACCCATGGAGGTAAAATCCAATTCTTTATTTGATTACACTATGTGAGATATAAAACAGCTGACGACTAAGGAGGTTGTCTACTCCGAACGCGTTTTACCTCCACGGGTGCTGGATTTTCATCGTTTGGACAGAGGTCCATCACGATTTGTATGTAGTTAATCACCGGTGGTCTCCCAGCTTTGGCCGTACACCCTTGCATCCCATCTCCTTCAGAAGCGGTGAGCTGGCTACACCTTATGTTTACTGTGTTGTGCTACCCTGGCTCCATGCTGGATGAAACCAATGGGTTCTTCTTTCTTCTTTGCCTCAGGAACCAGAGAGGAGTGGCAGAAAAGACCTCAGAGAAAAAGGAAACAGACCCTTCAGCTGGAGAAGTGCCAAGTTGATACATAAGGTAACTAGTGTCCCAAGACAAGTGTCATGGCCGTTGGTGTTCAGTAAGCTTCAGGCTTGATCCAACACTCAAGTACCTGGAGAGAATTAAGAGTTCAAATCACCTGGGGTAAGAAAAGGCTCCTTGTTAGCAAAGTCTGAAATATTGTAGGTAGAGATTGTCAAATTTCTCAAAAATTCGGTTCTGTCAAAACGCTGAATTTAACGAAAAAAATTACTTCGTCCCGAATTACTTTGGCATGAATCGCGTTAAAAACGGCTATTTCCAGGCTGCACAGAGCCTGCAGGGTGCTGTAGAACGTTGTGCCATGCTTAAATATGCAGAGGGAGCTTGGTTTGTTCTTCATACAATGGTGTGTTTTTGTATGACTCGCAGATGAGTGCCACCGCTCTTAGAATCGCTTCACTATAAAATTCCCTGGGCACTTAAGAGAGCAAAACTGACCAAAAAACTGAAGGGGGAATGTAGCCTGATAAAGTCATGGCAGCGACAGCTGGAAAAAAACAAGCTGAGGGCTCAGGTGGCAACATCAGTGACAGAGAGTGGAGGTGATGGCGGCAGCCACAGCAGCATGAGGTCAGACAGTGGCACAATAACATTCTGGAGGTGTCAAAAACAGGAGTAGGCCACAGAGTGGCACAATGACACAGTGTGGAGTTGACGGCATCAACACACAGCACATGAGGTCAGACATGGCACAATGACATTTAGGGTTTGCAAAACAGGAGTGGGGCCCACGAGTGCACAATGACGTGTTGGGTCAGGCAGCGCCACAGCACAGCATGAGGCAGACAGTGGACAATGACAGAGTGGGGAGGCACGGGCATCAGCCACAGCGGCAGCATGGGGTCAGACAGGCACAATGAAAAAGTTAGGCACGCAGCACCAAAGCAGCAGAGAGGTCAGACATGGCACAATGACACAAGGTAGGCCGGCAGCACCCACGCAGCACACGGGGGTCAGCAGTGGCACAATGCAGTGTGTAGTCACGCAGCACCCACGGGGGCACAAAGGTCAACAGTGGACAATGACAAAGTGTGTAGGTCCGGCAGCGCCCGACAGCAAAAAGGGTCGGGGACAGGGCACAATGACTTCGGAGGTGGCAAAAAACGGAGTACCACGAGTGGTCAAGGGACACAGGTAGGTCCGCGCAGCCACAGCAGCAGCATGAGGTCAGACAGGGGCACAATGATTTTTGGGAAAGGTGGAAAAAAACGGGGTAGGCCCAGAGTGGGAAAATGAACACAGTTGGGAGGTCACGGCAGCGCCACAGCAGCAAAGAGGTAGACATGGCCAATGAATTTTGGAGGTGGCAAAAACAGGAATAGGCCACAGAGTGGGACAATACAATGGTAAGGCCGGCATCAGCCCAGCGCGATGAGGTCAGCGTGGCACAATACAGTGTGGGGTCACGGCAGCACCACCGCACTTTGGGTGAGACAGTGCCACTTTGGGACAATGTCACAGTTGTAGGTCCGAAAAGGGGCTTTGCAGGGCCCCCAAAACACCCGGGGGCCCGGGGGCCCCCTGTGTTATTTTGCTCAAAGGGCGGGTTCACAGGGCTTTTTTAGGGCCCCATGAACGCGGCGTTTTTTTTACAGAGAAAAAAACGTGGCCAGCGCGTTCCTCTGAAGCTCCCCACAAAATTTTTATTCTCCCAAGAACAGGTAATCATTGCTCTCATTGACAGCTATGATTATGTGCTATGATAAGGGTACCGCCCGAAAAAGGGTCACTCCGGTCTTCATGTCCTCGGCCTCTTGCTTTTATTTGTTTGGGTTTTTTTTATGCCCTTTTGTTTGGCAGTCTTTTTCTAAAAAAAAGTTCCTCCTTTTTTACGGCCCGGGGTCTATCACTGGACTTTTTTCTGTTATCTTGGTGCAGCTTGGGCACCGACGTGGGGGGAACCAAAAGGAACCTCAATTTTGGGCTGTGCATCCAGGTGAGCTGGTTTTCCTCCACTAAAAAAGTCGTGGTTCCCAAAAGGGATACCTTTCCCCCAACACCCCTTGACTTGTTATTTTGTTTATATATACTTTTCCCCTGCCGTCGGCACTCCATTATACAGAACTTGAAGAAAATGGCTCCCTTTAATACAAAAAATGAAGGCCACGTGGTCTTTCAAAAAAAGGGTTTTTAAATCAAAGCACAGTTTTTTTGGGAAAACCCTTAAGTTATAAAAAAAAACTATGGTACGGGAAATAAAAATTTTGGGGGTTCAACGTATTTACACTTAGAATTACTCAAACAAAAAAATTTTCCCAAGTTTACGCATCAAAAGTCCCTAACCATCTATTCCAATGAGTTCATTCCCCAGTTAACTCCATATATCTCTATGTTCTGCAAAACTTTAGGGGTAAATAACCCAAACAAAAAAATCCAAATTTGGGAGACCTTTCTGAGGAATCAAACAGCTTGAAACAGAAATTCGGTTCAAAGACTTATCGATGTACAAACAAGAGTTCAACGTGTGGTAATACCGTATCACAGCTTAAAGTTTCTTGAGGGAAAACAAAAAGCAAAAATTTGAAACGATAATTTTGTTTACCCCCCATGACCAAGTTTTTGAAGGGGGCAGAAGATCATATACTCCAACTACCCCCACGTCCTTTTTGCGACGACATTTAAAAAAGAAACAATGGAGAAGAAAACAAAACTGTCAGCTTTAGCTCACTTGCTCTGATTCTACCGAAATGGCATTTGGGCCCAAATAAGCTTCTCCCCTCTCCTTCGACTTTTAAAAGCATCTTTTTAAAAAAAAGGCAAAGAGCCAAAAATTCAAAAAACGAAAAAGGGCATATCAGAAGAGGGGAAAAAAAACACTAAAAAAAGGGGGAAAGATGAAGACCAGAAAAACCCACCTTAAACTCCACTATTTCCCTTTAAAGTACTCTTTTTTCTAATGTCAGCTTGATCTTTAAAAAATTGATTACTACCTTGGGTCAAAAATTTTTTGGTTTGGGAAAAGGGGATTTTGATCTGTTTAATACTTTAAAGGTATAAAAAAGTTTTAAAAAATTCTTCCCTTTACTCGTCTTTTTTTGGATACTACTCCAACACAGCCCCATCCAAACCCGTTTAATTCTAAAAGTTTAGTGTTTATCTGGCTTTTCATTTTCAGAACAATTTTCCATCCACGTTGGAGGGTTGGGGGAAAATTATGATGGTCCGACAGTAGTAGTGCCAAAATTGTATATCCATTTTACTAACAAATTTTTTACCCCTTACTTCTGAACCAATATTTGGTGTTTCCAATTTTTTGGGTAGAACACTTAAAAATTTTGAAAATTTCTTTGTCTGCCAATTTTCCTGGGGCCACAACCTCACCCCCCACAAAAAAACTGCCTTAGGTTTAAAGGTCCAATGAGGACATTGTCATACGTATGGCGAAAAGGGGGGCAGTATTGTGGTCGGATCAATCGACTAAAAACAATCATTTTCTTTTTGAGTGACTCTTTACCTATTTAGTTGAAATCAATCCAATTCAGGTTTTTTTAGCGGGGGCTTGCCCACTTGGGGTGAGGGTTTTTTCCCTGGGGGCCCTGGACCTGAGAGATCGGACGCATTGTTACCAGAATTTCCTGTCACCCCCATTTTAATGGACACAAAACCCCTAAGGGAAGCCTTTTCCTCCCATGCTCCATCGTCTCCGGCATAGGGTCCCTGGTCAACCCCTCTGCCCAAAGGTTGGATTCTCTCCACCAGCCGTTTGTGTTCGTACTCCGTTTTCCCAGGGTACCAAAAGGTTCATTTTCCTTAATACCCAAAATTTGGGAGGCGGTTTTGGGGGGGTTGGGTCACATGTGACATTGAAAACGTTTTTATACTATATCCCGCATGGCCGTTAGCTCATTACAATTTCACTTTAAATTTAGTGTTTTTTCTTTGGAGTTTATTCGTATTACTTCAAGTGACTTTATTTTCCAGAAAACCCCCAATTATTTTGATTATTCGGGTTGTTTTACTTGCAGACTAAGGGAGGTCAATGGGGGCGAAATTTTCACCCTCAAAGGGCCAAACCTTTGTCGCCTGGGGGGAACATCTTTACATTTTTCAACAGTAAAACCCCTTTTTTTCAACTTAGTGGGGATGGCAGAAAAGATGAAACCCTAATTTGGAGGAGTGTATGTTGCCATACACCCTTTTTTTTACCCAAATAATAACCCTTGAATCTTAGGTTTCGTTCTCCAAACCCTCAACACTCTATAAAAATTTTGGGGATTAGAATTAATAGCTGCCCTCATAAGATTATCACTTTAGAACACATCGTAAACCTCAGGCTGGGAATCCATCCCGCATTTCCCAGCTTTCTACCAAAAATCCAAGAAAGGTATCCCATAGGTAAAATCACACGGCAGGGGGAATGTGCTTACTTGGGTTACACTCGGGAAAAATTCTTTTTTAAAAACTAACTTTAAAAGTAGAGGTTACCCCCCTTGGGCCTTGGATAGGGCGGCTAAAAAAAAATTCCCGATTAGAGAGGCACTCTACAGATAAACCCTTATTATTTCCATCTTAGTTTCAGCCCACTTTAGTATTAAATCACAACGCCAATTCAAACAAGCAAAGCTTGTTCACAAATACCTTTCCCTTTACTAAAAAAAGATGAAGGGCTTTTCTGGGTTCTGCAAAAAGGGAGATATTTTTTACCTAAAAAAAGTGCACTTTGGGTAAACTTCTTTCTCCCGTTTTGTAGAAAACAAAAAATTCACCTTTTATGTGGTTACGTCATAAAAGGCTTTGTTGATGTGGGCACTTCCCAGGGGAAAAAACGTGTGGCTTTGTCACCCCTACCAAGGAGTTTTTTTTGTTTTGATGGTTTTCCGATCCTTTTTCCTAATCCGGAACTAAAAAATTGCAACACTCTCATGTTGTTTATGTCTAAAATGTTCCTATGCAAACTGTCATATTGGGCACACACACTAAAATTTTAAAAAAAAGTTTTTTGGACATCTGTATGATATTAAATTACCCCCGGGGGCTAAGTCGAGTGCTTTCACTGCACTTTATCGATGCCATGGAGCCCATACCAAGGTCTGGAATTATTGGGGATTTAAAAAAATTTTCGGCCTAAAAGAGGTGGCAAATTAATATAAGCACATGATAGGGGAAACATATTATGCTCCTTTTAGATCTTTTTTCCCCCCCCAAAGGTTGAACTCACGTAGGGGGTTTATTTTCATTATAGTTTTCATCCAGGGGAAAAAGTTATAATTAGTTAGGGGTCTCTGTCATGTGTCATTTGTTCTATTCCTTCTCCGTTATTGAACATTTATTTTTTTCTTTTTTTTTTTTTTTTTTTTATTTCATTATTTTCCTCTGGCCTTTTTCTGTTTTTAGTCCCCCATTCCCCTATGCAATAGAAATGCAAAGTTTTGTTTTAATTTGTTACATGTTGTTTTCGCTTTGCTGTGTGCATATGTTTTTCATTTCTCACCTCTATTTTTTTGATCACCCTTTTTGTGTTTTTTTTTTTTTTGTTTTATTTTACCTTTCCTGTTCCGATCGCCTGCCCGATTAAACCCAATAGAACGCATTTGCGTTTTACTTTGATTTTTTGGAACGCATCTTGTATTTTAATGATGCTATTTCCCGCTTCCGGTTTCCGGATCTTGCTGGTTACTTTGCACTTGTATTTTCCTGTTAGTGGGACCATTTTCGTTCCACTCTTACAGCTTCCCGGTTTTTTCCGGCTTCCGGGTTGTATGCCTTCTGGTTGTCATGGGGACGGCGTCTAGTTACAGGTAAGGGTTACCCTTTTCAGGTGTTCCCCCCTTTTTTAAAAGTTATTTGGGTTTCAGACATACTTAAAAGGGTTTAGACTAAAAACACTGGTTTATACAGGGCTACCGCCCGAAACATTTCCTCCGTGTCCTTTTATGTCTTCCATCTGCCCCTTGCTTTTATTTGGGGTGGTTTTTTATCCCCTTTTGTATTACCTTTTTCTAAATAAAAGTTCCTCCTTTTTTCTACGGCCTGGTGCGAAAATCTGGACTTTTTTTCATACAGCTTGGTTACATAAAGTTGGCCCGTACTTCGGGTGTTTGAAAGGGAATTAACCGCCCAAAGTACGGACCCAAAATTTTCGTTTGTGAACATACACAGCGTATTTTGGGGCATAACGTGCTGTAATGGCCAAAAGTTTGCCCAAAAAAAATACGGTAAAATCATACGGGGGTAGAAAATTTGTGCGTTTTCCCTGCACATAAACCCGCCTGTAAAATAAGTAACCTGCCGCTTTTTTCAGGGGGAAAGGAAAAGGGTGGGAGGTGGCCGGGGCGCTGGAAATTACACGCTGGAGGCCGGGACTTTTAACACAGGCGTATAGCGGTGCGACAGGTCCCTGCCCCATGGCGTGTAAATACCTTAGGGGGGTACGCCGGGGGGTTTTGGAATATTTTTCTGTTCAGGCCCCTATTCCAGCAAGGGGGGCCGGCCATTTACCTCCACATCGAGCCCCGAAGAAGTAAGACTTTTTCCCCCCTTTCAATTATGTGTATTGTACGCACGGGGAGACAAGTGTAAATTATACTCTCTGTGAGAACTAGAATTAATAATGTGGCGCGCAGTGGGGGTATTGAGCGCAAATACGCCACGAAAGGCCCCAAAGGGTTTTTCGCAGTGTTTAACAAAAGCCTTGTCTGGGTGCAGCACTAAAATCAACGCAACCCTGACAAATTAAAGTATAAAAAAAATTTTATTAATATATTTTTCACAGGTTTTTATTTTTCATGTCTAAGGGATTTCACATGGCTAATTGCGGTAATCCTATTCTCATAGAGAACTATGGAACACGTCCTCCCCCCCCCTGCGAAAATACGATTGTATTGATGCATAGGGAGATAAGTACATGTCAAGAGTCATGGGCCGGGGGCCCCCCCGTGCTTCAGAAAAATGCTGATCAGCGCGAGCTCCTGAAGCACACATGTATTGCGGCGCGACCAACGTCACAATACACCTGTGACATAGCCTAAGGACCACGGCAGATTTTGTTTTACTGATGTGTGAGGTGATATTGTGGTTTTTTGGGGTAACCCAATATACATACACAAATACCAGTACATCACAAGACATACATAACAAGTATTATTCAAACATACATAACACCATACAAAAGCATCATACACACTATCACATAAAAAAAACAACAGACATTATCAAAAAAACACCATGATCACAAAATCAATCCCTACAAATTTTTCATACACACAGCTACAATACATTTATACATTTTCCATTCAGGAACATAATTTTGTCCACCCTTTTTAAAAAATACTTGAATATTGTTCAGCACTGAGCCCCCCCCTCCTGTGTCCTTCTTGGCGTTTTGGTCCTGGGCAGATAAAAGCGCAGGGGGGGGGCCCCCCAC
>JAODAL010044795.1:0-32537 GCA_025379985.1 Phyllomedusa bahiana | reverse complement strand
GGTTTCCTCAATAACAAATTTTAAATTTACGACTAAATTAAATTTTGGGGATTTTTTGACAGAAAACCATACCATTCTTAAATAATTGTCGATGCGCTTCACTAAAAGTACTGACTCATATCCATACTATACGGCCCCCCTTTATCGGGGGCCTAATAGTGATCTTAGAATTATTTGACAATTCATTAATAGCCAATATTTCTGATGATGTTAAATTAGGGTGAATCAAAGAATTCCCTATCTCACTGCTTTTCAAAGAATCAATCTCATCCTTAACTAGTTGTATAAATGTCTCAATAGAATGTGAAACTAAAGGAGGATTGAAATCACTAGTCATAGTTAAATCATAATCTCTAAAATAGAAATCTGTACCTTCCTGCAGATTTACAGTACTGCTTGGCTGTTGGCTAAACCAAACACGCAATTTGAGTTTAAGGAAAAAAATTGCATTAAGTCCAACTCTAGATTAAACCAATCCATCTTCAGGTCTGGGCAGAACAAAAGTCCCTTGGCTAACACATTCAATTGGGATTCAGTCAATACACATGTAGAAATATTTACCACTATAGACGACTCTACTTCTTCTTTGCATTCACTTGCTGTGGACGAGAGGCTGGAGTGCGTAATTGCCTCTGACTTCTTGTTTTTACCGCTTCTGTTATGCCTTTTACCCCCTCTTCTGGTTGATCGTTTACTCCATAGAACAGCATGGAGGGATCTCCATTAATGGCGGAAGGTATTTCTTTTAACAGTCCACATGTTTCTGCTTTTACGGATGCTGAGGGGGATCGTATATTGAGCGGAGAAGGGGGTGATGTTACCTTCTTGAATACACCATCTAATGTCGATATGCAAAGGGTTTATGAAATGCTTTCTAAGAAATTAATTACTTAATTAATAAATTACAACATTCTATTGAGACATTTATACAACTAGTTAAGGATGAGATTGATTCTTTGAAAAGCAGTGAGATAGGGAATTCTTTGATTCATCCTAATTTAACATCATCAGAAATATTGGCTATTAATGAATTGTCAAATAATTCTAAGATCACTATTAGGCCCACCGATAAAGGCGGGGCCGTAGTAGTCATGGATATGAGTCAGTACTTGAGTGAAGCGCATCGACAATTATCTGATGAATGTGTATATAGGTTACTGTCAAATTATCCCAAATTTGAATTTAGTCGTAAATTTAAATTAGTTATTGAGGAAGCTCTGAACAATGGTCTTATTGACTCTAAATTAAGTGAATTTTTGAATATTTCTTATCCTGTTACACCAATTCTATACTTCCTGCCAAAGATTCATAAGTCCTTAAAAGATCCCCCAGGGAGACCTATCGTCTCAGGACGTAATTCACTTTCTAGTAATGTATCTATATTTTTGGACAAGGTGTTATATAAGTATGTTAGCACCACTCCATCTTATATCAAAGATACAACTGACTTTTTGTTTAGAATACAAGAAGTAGAGGTCCCTGATCAGGTTATTTTGGCGTCTTTTGATGTTGTTAGCTTATATACCTCCATTAATCATGACATTGGGATCAATGCAGTTCGACAGGTGTTACAAAAATCAGATTTTTCTGATTTAGGTAAAGAATTTTTATTATCTCTGTTGAATTTGGTACTCACCTGTAATTATTTTCAGTTTGGCGATTCTTTATATTTACAGCTTAGAGGAACGGCGATGGGAACAAATGTTGCGCCTACATATGTCAATATTTTTATGGCTTGGCTTGAGGAAAGTTTCATCTATGTGTCTCCCCACTTCACTCATGTATTGAGGTGGTGGAGACACATAGATGATGTGTTCTTAATTTGGAACGGCAGTGTTTTTGAACTTTTAGCTTTCCAAGATTTTTTGAACAATATTACACCTGGCATACAGTTTACATTGTCTCATTCTAATAACCACTTAGCTTTTTTGGACACAAAGGTCTTTGTGGTAGGCAATAAGTTACACACTGACCTACATGTTAAAAGTACGGATAAGAACACTTTATTGCACTATAGTAGTAACCATCCAGGGAATATGCGCAGATCGCTGCCTTATAGTCAGTTGTTAAGGGCAAGACGGATTGTGGACTCTGAGGATTCCTGGTCACGTGTAGTTAAGGACATGTCGGACCGGTTTCAAGCTCGGGGGTATCCTCAGAAAATTGTTTCTAAACATGTTCAAAAAGTGAGCCAATTAACATGCATTGAGGCACGCCAACAAAAAAGATTAGTAAAATCCCATCCAAGAATTTCATTTGTTTCCACTTTTAATAATCTAAGTCCCAAGATTGCCACTATTTTGAGGAAATATTGGTATATTTTGCGCCAAAATTACAGTCACATTTCAGATTTTCAATCATTACCTTTGATTTCGTATAGAAGGTCACCTAATCTTAAGGATAGATTAGTTAAGAACTTGATTCCTAGCTCTAGACTCCGTCAAACGTTCATAGGTAAACCTCAATTTGGTTCCTTCCCTTGCTGTAATTGTATCAACTGTCGGATTATGGTGAAGGGTAAACATTTTGTACATCCAGGCACCGGGGAGATATTTCCAATTAAATTTCATCTTACCTGCACCTCTGAGTGGGTAATTTATATCCTTTGGTGTCCGTGTAAACTTATCTATGTGGCCGAAACAACATGTGACCTCAAGACAAGGTTAAATAACCATAGATATACGATCCGTAAAAACAAGTTAGATCTCCCTGTTTCAAAATTTTTTTTGAGGCAGGCCATAATGAATGCGATTTAAAATGCATGGCTGTGGACCATGTACCCATACCTAGACGAGGAGGGGATCGTAGTGTTCTTCTAATGAAAAAAGAACTTGAATGGATTTACTATACCAAAGCATTAAAACCGAATGGCTTGAATGTAGATTATAAGGTATCCACACGTATGTTTAGATGACCCTGTATTTGCTGCTCTCTTGCTTTGCACCTCAGTCTCTTAAGCATGATATTTTATTAATTCCTTATTTATATGTCTTCTATGTTTTGTCATGTGTAAACATGTTGAAGAACTGTGGACCGGGACCTGTATCGCCAACCTACTATCGCTAGCTTTATATTTTGTTTTTTTATTTGTTTTTGGAATATTTATGTAGATATGGAGTTCTTCTTTTTTATGGATTTAATTATGTATTCTTTTCATTTGTTAGAATATAATGTAGGATCTATGTTATTATAACTTTTTCTGTTAGTGATTAGTTTTTCTTTATCACTAGAACGCCTTTTTTTTAGTTTGTGGTCAGTGTTGCCATGACTACGTCTCCGGCGCGGTGTCTAATTTCCGGGTTTGCGCAGTTGGATCCGTGATACCAGCCAGTGACGTTGCCGTGTGCGCATCCTGGCGTGGTGTCGCGCTTCCGGACTTGCGCAATCGGGACGAGGATGCCGGCCGTGGAGGCATCTGTGGTTGCACTTCCGGTAAGATATCTCGTTTCCGGACTTGCGTAGTTGGATTTACAGGACGCTAAGTCCTCATGTTTGAAGTACAATTATTGACAGCTGGCTACGCTTTTTTGTCACAGTGGGTGAGCGATACAGGTCTCCGCCTCCTTATTATATATTATTCTATGTTTTATACACCATACACTAGTTTTTATTGATAATGTTGATTTTTTCAATGTTATCTCTTAATACACTATTTTATGTATACACTACACACTTTGCAGAGGTTGGTGTATTTGAGTATATCTTATTATTAGTATAATTGATTGTTTATTGATTTATACTTGTTGATTGATCACTGTGTGTATTTATAATGTGAGATGTGCACTGATTGCCACTTGAAAATGGCTCTGAGAGAGAGCCGAAATGTCGTCTTTTGTAACATGTGGTAATTAAATCACCTTTTTGTTATTGAAAATTTGAATACCGTGAGTGCTGCAATTTTTTCTATTTATTCAAAGTAATAGGTTTATCAGTTGAGGTGGGCAAGGCTAGCCTCAGATGGGGGGGTTTGAAAAAAATCTGACTCTTTGAATGACTCTTTTCTGGCTGAAAACTGCAGATTTGAGCATTAAATACTCAAAAACTACAGCCCCTTACAGAATAAGGGACACAGCGCTGTAAACAGCATGCCTGACACTACCTTGTTCAGTCCTCAGCAAGGGGGGCATAATCTATAGTATGTGACAGGTTCTCTTTAAAATATAATATCTTTCAAACTTGGACATGATTTCAATAGACAACATCCTACTCTCAGATCATGCACTGGTCTATTTCATTTTGCCTAATACGAGTTGTGGAGCATTCACCTGGAGGCTCAACAAAACTTCCCTTAACAATGCTCTAAGTTTAACTAATTTGAAACAAACTAACAAAAAGGTTGTCAATGACCACTCTACTGAGCCTTTGGGTGCTTTCACACAGCGCAGTTTTGGTGCAGTTTTAACTGCTCTCCAATTAAACTGCTTTATTACCAGCAAGCTTCTTTCAGTTATCTAAACTGTTTGGAAAGTGAGTAATCAATAAGTGTGTTTGCAATCCACAAGACTTCAAACACAGTAATTAATTACTTACATGAAACACCTTTCTGAACAATTTAGACAACTGAAAGAAGCTTGCTGGTAATAAAAGCAGTTTATTTGGGGTGTAGTTACAACTGCACCAAAACTGGTTAGTGTGAAAGTACCCTATCTCCGCTCGACTGAAATGGGAATCACTTACGTGTGTGTTGCAAGGTATTTTAACCCCTTACCGACATCTGACATACCCATACGTCAAGGTCGGGTAGGGGTTCAAGCAAATTGACGTATAGGTACGTTATGGAGATCTTGCAAACTCACATGCGAACCACTGGCAACATGCCGAATCATCTGCGGCCACGGGTGATTAACCCTTCGCTGTCGTAATCTATCATGATCGCAATAGCGAAGGTACAAGCAGGAGGTGTGAGCTCCTCCTCCCTGCGATCGTCGCAGTATGCAGCGCCCCAGCGCCACTACTGGTCTCTTGCCTGACAACCCAGATGCTTTACTAAAGCATCCGGGCTGTATAATGATGTCACCATGCCTGCAATGCATTGTGGGCATGCACAGCAATGCTGTGTACTGACCTCACTTGTAACAGAGATCTAAAGATGTGAAAAAGTGAAAAAAATGTGAAAAGGTAAAAAATAAGTTAAAAAAAACCACAAAAAATAAAATAAAAACATGTACACCACCCTTTTCCCCTTTACAAACGCTAATCACCCCAAAAAAGATACAAAATAAATAAAGTACACATATTTGGTATCGCCACGTACATAACCAGCTATCCTATAAATTTGTCATGTTATTTAACCCACACGGTGAGCGCCGTAAAAAAAAAATGTCATAGAATTGCGATTTTTGTTCATCCCGCAGCACATAAAATGGAATAAAAAGCGATCAAAAATTATATAAACACCAAAGTGGTACCAAGTAAAATGTAATTTTATCCCGCAAAAAAAAAAATCTTACACAGCTTTGTATACGGAAAAATGAAAAAAGTTATGGCTATCAGAAGTTAACGATGCATAAATGTTTTTAACAAAAGTGTTTCCACATAAAAAACTATATAAATTGGGTATTGCCATAATTGTATTGATCCAGGGAGTAAAACTAAAGTGTCACAAATACTGCACAGTGAGCGGTGTGAAAAATAAAAATTTAAAACACTACCAGGATTGCTGTATTTTGCTCAAAATGCCTCTCAAAAACCTTAATAAAAAGTGATCAAAGTATCTTATGAACCCCATAATGGTATCAATAAAAACATCAACCAAGCCCATAATCAGCTCCGTATACAGATGAATAAAAAAGTTATGGCTGTCAGACTATGACTAGAGATGGGCGAATCGATTCTAACAAAGTGGAATTCGTTTAGAATTTCAGGAAAACTTCGGTTCTGAACGAAGTCGAAGTTTGGGGTACTTCGGGTGAATGAAGCATGCTTTTCATTGATAAAATGGCTGCGAGCACATGGCGTTACATGGGGCAAAGAACTCTGGGAGGAAGAAGGGCATAGCCTGCATGACATGTGCAGAGATGAAGCCAATCAGAGACCGGCGGGATTCTGTGACGTCACCGCACTATGTAAGTCCGGGCACGACGCTGGGAGCTCACACTCCTCTCACTGTACTGATCAGGGAAGGTGCTGCTGCGGCTGATTGTGATAGCTCTTAATGAAGAACTGATTTTTATACAGCGATTTTTGTGGGGTGTCTCAGCTTGTCTCAGAGACTGCTTCTCTTAATGTTCTATTTTTGATTTTTTGATGTATTGGATCTGAAGTCCAGTGTGCGTCCACTGCAGCTGCATATACATTTAATGCTATCTGCTCACAGCACATTGAATATCCAAGGGGGATCTAAGCCAGTTCCTGTTGTATTCATTTAAGGAAACAGCATTTTTACAATACAAATACCACTTCATTTTTGGCTGCTCAATTATTTTGCGCAATTTACATCCAGGGGTTAATTAAGCGTTGTTTTTCTGCTGTGGTGACAAAAATAAACCGTCTTTTCACCGCGAAAAAATACAATTTTCCTGTAGCATAATTCACAAGCGAAGGTTAATTACAATTTTTTCTCTTGTTGTGTAGCGTAAAAAATACGCCATTGTAAAACGCTACAAAGCTAGTAGTTTGTGGCTGCTCAATTCTTTTGCGCAATTTACATCCAGTGGTTAATTAAGCATTGTTTTTCTGCTGTGGTGACTCCAAGAAACCGTCTTTTTCACCGCCAAAAAAATACAATTTTCCTGTAGCATAATTCACAAGCGAAGGTTAATTAGAATTTTTTCTCTTGTTGTGTAGCGTAAAAAATACGCCATTGTAACACGCTACAAAGCTAGTAGTTTGTGGCTGCTAAATTCTTTTGTGCCATTTACATCCAGGGGTTAATTAAGCGTTGTTTTTCTGCTGTGGTGACTCCAATAAACCGTCTTTTCCATCGCAAAAAAATACAATTTTCCTGTAGCATAATTCACAAGCGAAGGTTAATTACAATTTTTTCTCTTGTTGTGTAGCATAAAAAATACGCCATTGTAACACGCTACAAAGCTAGTTGTTTGTGGCTGCTCAATTCTTTTGTGCAATTTACATCCAGGGTATAATTAAGCGTTGTTTTTCTGCTATGGTGACTCCAATAAACCGTCTTTTTCACCGCCAAAAAATAAAATTTTCCTGTAGCATAATTCACAAGTGAAGGTTAATTAAAATTTTTTTTTTTTGTTGTGTAGCGTATAAAATACGCCATCGCAACACGCTACAAAGCTAGTAGTTTCTCGCCGCTCAACTCATTTGCGCAATTTACTTACAGGGGTTAATTAAGCGTTGTTTTTCTGCTCTGGTGAATCCAAGAAACCGTCTTTTTCACCGCCAGAAAATAAAATTTTCCTGTAGCATAATTCACTAGCGAAGGTTAATTTCAATTTTTTATCTTCTTGTGTAGCGTAAAAAATACGCCATTGTAACACGCTACAAAGCTAGTAGTTTGTGGCTGCTCAATTCTTTTGCGCAATTTACATCCAGGGGTTAATTAAGCGTTGTTCTTCTGCTGTGGTGACTCCAAGAAACCGTCTTTTTCACCGCCAAAAATAAAAGTTTTCCTGTACCATAATAAACAAGCGAAGGTTAATTACAATTTTTTCTATTGTTGTGTAGCGTAAAAAACATGCCATTGTAACACGCTACAAAGCTAGTAGTTTGTGGCTGCTCAATTCTTTTGCGCAATTTACATCCAAGGGTTAACTAAATATTTTTCTGTAGTTGTACTCAGTAAAAGAAACTTTCTTTTTCACCGCCACAGAAGAAATTCTGTAGCATAATTCATATCCGAAGGTTAATTAAGCCTGTTTGTGCTTTTACATTTAGTAAAATACACAGACTTTTTAAACGGCACATACAAGTCAATTTTTCCTGGCCATTTGTGGAGCGCAGTTTATGTCTAAGGGTTACCCAAGCTTGTTAGTGGGTTCATTTGGAGTCAAATACAGGGTGTGTATTTATCATATACAGATATCTTCATCAAATAGTGTCTGTACATTTTAGAACAAACAGTATGTCAGACAGAGAGGTGGCAGGCTCTTCACCTGCGAGTGGCAGTGGCACAAACATTCCTGGAGCAGGCCCAGGTCGCAGCACAGCAAGGGGACGTCGCAGCAGGGGTCACTCGGTGAGGCCACAACTGCCAGTGTCATCTAGCGGCCATGTGCTGACTAGCAACCCAAGGGTTCTTGATTGGTTGACTAGGTCATCCACTTCCTCCCAGATGACATCTGACAACCCCAGCCAAGAGTCGGTGGGAACGTCAGACACAACCCTTAGTTGGCATGGCCCGGGAGCGGGTCAGCGGCCCTCACCTGTCCTCAACCTGCCTCTGTCCCATCCGGTTCCCTCAGCCAGAGATCTACTTTGTGGTCTGTGCTCAGCGCCACTATATAGCGAGGATGAACAATTTGAGGAGGGCAGTCAGCAGCTACTTGGCAGCGAAGAAATGGGGCCAATATCCCCTGCTTCTTGCAGTAGGCGGCAAAGTATAGATGTGGAGAGTGGCATGGGAGCTCATGTGAGGGGTCAGCCTCTGCATTCCAAGACCGATGATGAGGACAGCAGTGACGATGAAACATAAATTGATGATAATGTAGCCGACCACACTTGGGAGCCGGGTGAAGCAAGGGCTTCTTCATCGTCAGGAGAATAGGGCATCAGTTTGCGCGTCAGGCAGCGGCGCAGCCAGCAAGTGGGTTGTGTGGCCATTAGTCAGCAGGGTAGCAGCAGTGTGAGGTCGGGAACCAAGCGGCCACGGGGTAGAAAACTCGCTTCGCAGGTCCAAGAAAGTAGCGGCACAGGGGCTCAGCGAGGCAGCGGTGGTAGTAGTCACTCAGTGCGGAGCGTTGGCGGTAAAATCAGCTACTCAGCGGTGTGGCAGTTCTTTGCTAAGACACCGGAGGAGCCGAATATGGGTATATGTGGAATCTGTGGGCAGAAAGTGAAGCGTGGCCAGGGAGCTAACATTGGCACCACGGCCCTGCGTCAGCACATGCAGCGTCACCATCTGGTGGCCTGGGAGAAACGTGGCTCAGATGTAGTGGTCCATCCTGCCGCCGCAGCAGCAGCAGCCGCCAGTGGCATGCATGCCATTGCAGCCAGTCAAGGTTCCACCACCTCTGCAGAAGGTAGCTGTTTCTCTTTGACATCCTCCCGGTCCAGATGCTCCTGCTCCTCGCTACTCATGGCGCCAGCAGTCGTTCAGCGAGGCGATTGCAAAGAGAAAACAGTATGCGTCCAATCATCCTAAGGTGCAGCAGCTGACCGTGCTCCTGTCCAAGTTGTTGCTACTGCAGTCCCTCCCTTTCCAAATGGTGGACTCTGCACCATTCAGAGAACTAATGGCTTGTGCCGAGCCGAGATGGAGAGTTCCAAGCCGTAATTTATTTTCCAAAAAGGCAGTACCAGCACCTCATAAATATGTAGAACAGAAAGTGGGTCAGTCCTTGAGCTTATCGGTTTGTTCCAAGGTGCATGGCAGCGCGGACATCTGGAGCTGTAACTACGGTCAGGGCCAGTACATGTCCTTTACGGCCCACCGGTGAATGTGCTTCCTGCCCAGCCACACCAACAACTTGAACAGGAGACGGCACTTTCTCCTCCATGTTGTCAAACTGCGGCTCCTGCGCCAATGTCCGCCTCCTCCTCCTCCACCACCACCACCATCTCAGCCTCCACAAGTACTGCTCCATCATACCACATGTGTAGGGCACAGCGGTGTCACGCAGTTCTACACCTGGCTTGCCTCGGCGAACGAAGTCACACAGGGGAGGAACTGCTCCGCGTCATGCAGCAAGAAATCGATGTGTGGCTTTCTCCACGCCAACTGCAAATCGGAACCATGGTGATGGACAATGGGAGGAACATGGTGTCCGTGCTGCAACGAGGAGGGATGGTCCATGCGCCCAGCATGGCGCACGTTTTCAATCTGGTTGTGAAAAGGTTCCTGAAGTCTTCCAGAGATCTTCAGAACATTCTTATAAGGGCGAGGAAACTGTGCATGCACTTTATCCATTCGTACAAAGCCAGGAACACCCTCCTCGAGTTGCAGCGGCAGAACGGCCTCCCCCAACACACTCTGATATGCGATGTTTCCACCCGTTGGAATTCCAGCCTACACATGTTGGACCGACTGTATGAACAGAGAAAGGCCATTAACGATTTTTGATGATCCAGGCGGACAGGAGTACTCCCCTGTGTAACTTTGATGTCAGCCAGTGGCAGCTCATGCGTGACACCTGCCGTTTGTTGAGGCCATTCGAGGAGGCGACATTATTTGTCAGTCACCAGGACTACGGGATGAATAACGTCATTCCACTGCTTCATGTCCTGGAACAGATGCTGAAAAATCTGTCTGGGCAGGGGACTGGAGATGTGGCGACTACATCTCGCGGCCACATGAGTCCGGTGGGGACTGAACTGGAGGAGGAGGAGGAGGACATTGGAGCAGAAGCATTGTCTGGTGAAATGAGTGGATTTTCTACCCAGGTGACAAGAGAGGAGGAGCAGGAGCAGCTGGAGGAGGTAGATGGAGATGAGGAAGACGAGGCAGATGATCCGCAAGCACGTGACAGTATACAGTGGAGATGGAGGCAGGGAGCCCCTCGGAGTCACTTGTGCAGATGACCCACAGCATGCTGATTTGCCTGGCTACTGACAGCCGAATAGTCAGCATCCGGCAGAGGGATGACTTCTGGCTCTCCACCCTATTGGACCCTCGCTACCAGTCCAAAATGGGAGCCTTTTCCCAGCTATTGAGAGGGAGGACAAACTCAAATACTATAGGGAAATCCTCCGTAGTCAGTTGGCCGCTGCCTATGTGCGGCATCGTCCCTCCTCTGACAGCTCTGACTGGGAGGTTCTTCAGCGCTCACGCACTACTACCGCGGCTGCTGTGGGAAGGTGGGGGGGTCAGAGCAGTACCAGCTCCATCAGAAGCAACCTAAGTCTGGAGTCACTGATGAGCAGCTTCCTTCACCCGCCTAGTGAGGAGGGCAGTAGCCAGCAGCAGCAGGACCTGGAGCAGTTCCTGAAACAACAGGTGGTGGCCTACTTGGACAGCACTCTGCCACCGCAGTTAGAAGATCCGCTGGACTACTGGGCAGCCAAACTGGATGTGTGGCCGCAACTTGCCGAGTTTGCAGTGGAGAAGCTGTCCTGTGGCATCAGAGCGGGTGTTTAGTGCGGTGGGGGCCATCGTTACCCCAAAGAGAACCCGCTTGTCCACGGGAAATGTGGAACGACTGACCATTGTCAAGATGAATCAGGCGTGGATCGGCCAGGATTTCCACACACCAATGCCTTAGGCGTCAGTCTGGGTTCAAACTACCTGCCTCAGCCACTATTCTGATGCCGCCACCCACCTGATGCCACACATCTGCTGACAGTTTCTCCATCTGCCTACCACCATCTTTACCAGGGACTGGTATTGCCACCCACCTCAACAGTCTGTCATTGTGCCACTCTATGACCTCATGCTGCTGCTGTTGCTGGTGCCGTGACATCCACACTGTGTCATTGTGCCACTCTCTGACCTCATGCTGCTGCTGCTGTTGTTGCTGCTGCGGTCACCTACACAGTGTGTCATTGTGCCACTGCCTGACCTCATGCTGCTGCTGTCGTGACCTCCACATTGTGTCTTTGTGCCACTCTGTGGCATACTACTGTTGTGCCACCTCCAGAATGTCATTGTGCCACTGTCTGACCTCATGCTGCTGTGGCTGCTGCTGCCGTAACCGCCACTCTGTGGCCTACTCCTGTTTTAGCCACCTCCAGAATGTCATTGTGCCACTGCCTGACCTCATGCTGCTGCTATTGTGACCTCCACACTGTGTCTTTGTGTCACTCTGTGGCCTACTACTGTTTTGCCACCTCCAGAATGTCATTGTGCCACTGCCTGACCTCATACTGCTGCCGCCGTGACCTCCGCTCTCAGTCATTGTGCCACTCTGTGGCTTCCTCGTGTTTTGCCACCTCCAGAATGTCATTGTGCCACTCTCTGACCTCATGCTGCTGTGGCTGCCGCCGTCACCTCCACACTCTGTCACTAATGTTGCCACCTGAGCTCTCAGCTTGTTTTTTTCCAGCTTTCGCTGGCATGACTTTATCAGGCAACATTCCTGCTTCAGTTTTTTGGTCAGTTTTGCCCTCTTAAGTGCCCAGGGAATTTTATAGTGAAGCGATTCTAAGAGCGGCGGCAGTCATGTGCGTGTCATACTAAAACACAACATTGTATGAAGACCAAACCAAGCTCCGTCTGCATATTTAAAGGGGTTTTTCATCACTTTTCTAAATATATGTGATTAAAAAAAGTGAAAACTCTGAGAGCTACAGCATTTCTCAATCCCCCTTGGTTACCTCAAAGCTTCCCCTAGTCACGACCCAGGAGCTGAAAGGCCGCGCTTGCGTGAATCACTTCTTATCTGATGACAGGCAAAATGAATGGTCTTTTAAGGCACCGGGTAGCAATATGTTTTCTTTTGTATACAGAATAACTAGCTGTAGTGTTATTAGATCCCTGCTTTATCTGATGGCAGAGAACATGAAGGAGCTTTCAATCTGCTGTTTAGAATAGGTGTTCTCTTTTGTATACAGAATTCACAAGTTATAGTTTGATTATTTGAGTGAACATGTCACAGGATCCCCTTATGCAGGGCTCTGTGCTCTGGCTGTGTGTGTCTGTGTGCGTCTCTGTCAGCTCGTGATTTGTTTACATTACATTAGCTTCTTAGCAGATAAGGTTTCTCCTGACAGTGCAGTGTATGAGCCTGTGTCTTGCTGTATTGAATCCACTGTTGTACTGTTTATTAGTTCACTTAAGTTTTGAGACGCTCCCTTGGATTCCTCACTCCCCCCTCCCCTCCCCTCTCCACTGCAGCTTCATGACTCAGCGTGATTTGTTTACATCTTGCTCTCATGCTTAACGTAGGTATGTACTCGGTCTGTTGTCAAATCCCCTTTAAGCATGGCACAACGTTCTACAGCACCCTGCAGGCTCTGTGTAGCCTGGAAATAGGTGTTTTTTAACGTGATTCGTCCTGAAGTAATTCGGACCGAAACAAATTATGTCGGAAAATTCGGCGAAGTCACCGAATCGAATTTTTGAGAAATTCGCCCATCTCTAATGACGACATAAAAACGCAATTTCTTATAAACGCATTTCTATTGTGTAAAAGTAGTAAAACATAAAAAACTGTATAAAAATTATATCATTGTAATTGTACTGATCCGCATAATAAAGTTATCCTGTCATTTATCCTGCACAGCGAACACTGTAAAAATGAAGCCCAAAAACCAATGGCGGAACAACATTTTTTTTCCTCATTTTCATGGCCCAATGCTAAAAAAAAACAATGGAACACCTGTGCAACCAAAATCCACAAAACCCCCCAAGATGAGATCCATGAGGGGAGTTGAATCCAAAATGAGGTCATTTCTGGAAGGTTTCACCTGTTCTGCTACTTTGGGAGCTTTGCAAACGTGACATGGCCCCCACCAAAATCTGCGTTTCAAAAGCCAAATAACGCTCCCTCCCTTGTATGCCCTGCCATGTGCCCAAACAGCAGTTTACACCCATATAGGGTAATGCCGAACTTGGAAGAAATTGTGTAACAAAGTTTGGGGTGCTTTTTTTCCATTATTCCTTGTAAAAATGTGAAATTTTCAGCTAAAATTGCAGATTGTTGGAAAAAATATTTTTTTTCATTTTCAGACCCTAATGCTAAAAAAAATGTGTGAAACACCTGTAGGGTCGATATACTCACTACACCCCTCGATATATTCCTTAGAGGGGTTTATTTTTCAAGATGGGGTCTTTTAGTTGAGTTTATTAAGTTTTAGCACCTGAAATGGCATCTAAATAAAATCGTAATGACAATGAGACTCCAGAGTCTGGTAGGTGCTCCTCCTATTCTGAGGCTTGTGTTTGATCCAAATAGCGCACTAGAGCCACATATGGGATATCTCTAAAAATGGCAGAATCTGGGGAATCAATGTTGAGTTTCATTTACCTGCTCACATCTACCAGTGTTCAGTGAATAATGGATAAAAATTGAAAATCTGCAAAAAAGTTAAATTTTGTAATTTCACCTCCACTTTGCTTTAATTTCTGTGAAATACATAAAGGGGTAACAAACTTCCTAAATCCTTTTTTAAATACTTTAAGGGGTCTAGTTTCTTTGTTGAGGTCATTTATGGGGATATCTAACATACAGGCCCCTCAAAGCCATGTCACAACTGGACTGGTCTCTTGCAATTTTTCTTGAAAATGCTACATTTCTAAGCCCTGTAATGTTGTTAAAAAAATAATGTCGTAAAAAATTATGCGAACCTACAGTAGACATATGGTAGATGTTAGTTATAAACTATTTTGAGTGGAATAACTATCAGTCTTACACTCGGACATTTTTTAACTTTGAAAATGGCAAATTTTTCCAAATTTTGATATTTTTTACAAATAAAAATGGATTGTATGGACCAAAATTTCTTACTAACTTAAAGCATAATGTTTCATGAGAAAACACTCTCTGAATCACATGGATAGGTAAAAGTATCAAAAAGTTATTCTCACATAAAGTGACGCAGGTCAGATTTTAAAAAACGGAGCTCTGTCAGAGAGACCAAAACTGGCTCTGGCGATAAGGGGCTAATAAAGCATGGCTCTAGACTGAAGAGGGAAGCAGCAGCAAAGTCAGAGAAACTGCTTGCCAATTTAGCTGCACTGGAAAATGTACATAAGAACTCAAATGTGGTGAAAGATCATAGAGTTTTAGGGCGACATGTATGAATCTCGTCGGGTCGGGGCGCACCTTTCCGCCAGTTTCCCGGCGGAATCTGCGCCTGATTTATGTCGGGGCCGGGCCGCGCTCATACATTCCATGTAAAGTCCGCCGCGCCTCGCCAGTGTGTTAGGCGCAGTTTGGGACTGAGGCGCAGTGCGACGCTGCGCCTATGATTCGGCGCCGGAGGTAGTGCGGTCATACATGCGGGGAAAAGTCCGCCGCGCCTGGCCCGTGTGTGGGGCGCAGTGCGGGGACCGAGGCGCAGTGCGGCGCTGCGCCTAAGATTCGCCGTCCGAGGCGGTGCGCTCGTACATGTGGGCAAAAGTTCCATGCGCCTCGCCAGTGTGTGTGGGGCACAGTGCGGGGACATGGGCGCAGTGCGGGACTTAGGCGCCGTGCGGGACTGCGCCGAAAAACAGTTCCGATGCGAGACAGGCTGGAACAGCGAGAAATCATTCCACATGTCGGTGCGGAGTATGAATCAAAAATCGCCTTTATAAAGGCGTTCAACATTCTCAGGAAAAGAGCTGAAACCTAAAAAATAAAAAATACATAAAACAAAATCACTTTCCAATATCCTAATTCAAGAATTAGGATATTGGAAATTGCCGGGAAATACAGTAATTCAAATTCAGACAGCTATTCTGATTGGTCGGAATAAACCATTAAAGTGAACCATTAAAACCGATGGGGAAGTTTAGACCAATCAGAATCCACGGCGGGATAGTTCAAAATACAGTAAAAATGCTGAAAAGAGCTGATTGGTTAAGCTACTGGGGACTTGGCTAGCTCAGCCAATCAGAATAGGAGCGACAGAGACCCATTCTAGCCTATGGAGAAGTTTAGACCAATCAGAATCCACGGCGGGACAGTTCAAAATACTGTAAAAATGCTGAAAAGAGGTGATTGGCTGAGCTAGCGGGGGCTCGGCTAGCTCAGCCAATCAGAATAGGAGCGACAGAGACCCATTAAAACCTCTGGATAATTTTTGACCAATCAGATAATTTAGTTAGCCAAGGATCAATAGTATGGGTGCAACGAAAATAAAGAAATAAACATGATTTTATTGATTTAATATTTTTTTTCGTTACCCCCATATTATCATTCGTTTTATATACACATCGGTACAACTTCTGTAGTGTTATAATTTGATTTCGGCCATGTACAGTTTGATTTCAGATTGCATTAGAAAACCCATAGGAGCATCGCTCGCTCTCCCATTGGTTCAAATAACGGCGCCTCTTTTAACTTAGCCAATCACAGAGCGCGCTCAGAATTTCTTTTCCCCATAGAACTCTATGAGAAAGTAGCTCGCGCTCTGATTGGCTAAGCTGGACGAGCCCCCGCCACTTCAACCAATCAGCTCGTTTCTGCATTTTTACTGTATTTTGAACTGTCCCGCCTTTGAATATGATTGGTCAATTTTTCTCCATAGGATATAATGGGACATTGTCGCTCCTATTCTGATTGGTCAATTCTCCTCCATAGGTTATAATGGGACATTGTCGCTCCTATTCTGATTGGCTGGTTTATGCCGACCAATGAGAATAGCTTAAACAATTTGAATTACTGTATTTCCCGGCAATTCTCTCTATTGAAATTCCCTATGTAGCGCCGGTCTCGACGACAAACGCGTTGTTCGGGTTTTTAACTGCTTTATTTGTAAAGAAGGGTTCAGCTCTTTATCTGATAATGTTTTACATTTAATAAAAATATTTTTTTATTAATACTTCATGCAATACAGCAATTTTGTAGTCACCGCAGGTGCAAAACTCCACTTTTATTATCCGTATACATTTCAGATAGGTGTTTTTTTCACTTTGGCGCAGGCCAGCTTTGTTCACAGAGCCACCTTGCACTTAAATTTGAATACAGCAATTTTGTAGTCACCGCAGGTGTATTTCATAGGTGCAAAACTCCACTTTTATTATCCGTATACATTTCAGATAGGTGTTTTTTTCACTTTGACGCAGGCCAGCTTTGTTCATAGAGCCACCTTGCACTTAAATTTGAATACAGCAATTTTGTAGTCACCGCAGGTGTATTTATAGGGGCAAAAAATACCTTTTATTATAAGTATACATTACAGATAGGTGTTTTTTTCCTTTTGGCACAAGCCAGCTTTGATCACAGAGCCACCTTGCACTTAAATTTGAATACAGCAATTTTGTAGTCACCGCAGGTGTATTTCATAGGTGCAAAACTCCACTTTTATTATCCGTATACATTTCAGATAGGTGTTTTTTTCACTTTGGCGCAGGCCAGCTTTGTTCATAGAGCCACCTTGCACTTAAATTTGAATACAGCAATTTTTTTAGTCACCGCAGGTGTATTTCATAGGTGCAAAACTCCACTTTTATTATCCGTATACATTTCAGATAGGTGTTTTTTTCACTTTGGCGCAGGCCAGCTTTGTTCACAGAGCCACCTTGCACTTAAATTTGAATACAGCAATTTTGTCGTCACCGCAGGTGTATTGATAGGTGCAAAAACCACCGTTTGTTATCCGAATAGTTTTTAAATAGCTGTATTGCACGTGGTGCGGCCCTAGTTTTTTCAAATAGCCACGTTGTACGACAATTCTGATAGAAAAATTTTCTAGCAACTGTTCTCGTTTGTCATTGCTGCTAAAAACACAATTTCTCATCTGCGTAACTTCTGAATAGTTTTATTGGACTCACTGAATCTCAGTTTGGCGCAGATAGCGCACTTGCATGATATTTTGTTGAAAACTATCAATTCCTATTCCTACTGTGCATTTGTAAATCCCTGGACTGAAGGAAAAAACACTGTTGTTTTGCCTTACGGTTCTTCACCAGACCTCATTTCACAGGTATTCGCAAGAAACTTTTCCCAGTTTCTAATCCTAGTTGGCTGTAGGAAATTAGAGGGATTTAAGAATACCTGCTGGGTCAGGGCCCTGTGAATCTCAGTAACGAACAGTGTCGCCAATCTGTTCTTCAGTGGTTAATGCAACCTGCATCCAGCAGTCTTACCTCCTCGTCCTCCCAGTCTGGGCCACAAATGTCGTCATCAGCATCATCATCATCCGCCCAACATGAAGCAAAGGCACCCCAAATGTCAACTCGTGTACCCACCATGTGGATAATCCATTTTCTGAAGACCTCTTTGATGAAAAAATGCGGTTGGGGGTCAGAAGGCATTTCCAACGACCAAGGGGCCCAAAAAGAGGATGATTTTGTTGCTCTAAACGCCCAGTTACTGTTTGCCATCAGAGGAGGAGAAGGAAGCCGGTCAATCGGCAAAAATCCCGGGCGGTTGGCAACGCCTTGCAGTGCCTCTTGCTTGTAGCCTGCAGCTCCTGGATGCAGAATGTCAGAACGAGGAAGTCACCTGTGTTGATGATGACGACATTGCGGATCCAACGTGGTCTTTTCAGCAGAATTTGCTTGCGAGCGCTTCTTTCACTGGACGAAGAGGAAAAGACGATGGGTAGTGTCAGTACGGGCCCCGCCTCAAAAAGGTAGAGGGTGGTCCGCGAAGTCCGCTGATATGATTCCGACAGCCACGGTCAGGGAAAAACCCCGCTCCTCGCTTATCGCCGTCAAAAAGGTCCAGGACCTCTCAAGCCTGGGCCTTCTTTGAGCAAGCCTTTAAATTCACCCAGCGATGTCATATGCCCCTTTTTTCGTAAACGCATAAGAAGAGGCAAGAATTTTAAAGGTGTTTAACCACCACCAACATGTTAGTCACATGCAGTGAATGCATGAGTTGAAATGGAGGCAACACTTGGCAAAAAAAGACCAGACCGATGCCGGGCTTCCAACCACTGTCACACCCTCTGTCTCCGCCTTCTCCTCCTCCGCCACCACCAAGCGTTCCTCAGCTGCCCATGTCTCTCCGAGTCATGATCAGGGATCAGCCACCACTTCATCCTCCACCATCGCCGAGTACACCAAGCACCACCAGACACCCATCCTACCCATTCTCCTTCCACCAGTTTGACGACCTGCACGCCGTACAGTGGCCAGTCTAGCAGCCAGCCGTCTGTCTTCCCGGTTTGGGAGCAGAAGAAACACTTTAACCCAAACCATCCCAAAGCCAAAAGGCTGAATGTCGGGATTGCCAGGCCTTTTTGGCCTTGGAAATGTTGACTTTCCGTCTGGTGGACACAGATGGGTTCCGCCACATCATGGCCCTTGCCTGCCCCCGATACCAGATGCCGAGCAGGCATTTCTTTGCCAGAAAAGTCGTCCCTGCCCTGGCCAGCCACGTGTCATCTAAAATTTCAAACACTTTGTCTGCATCTGTGTTCGGAAAAGTCCATCTGACCACCGACACATGGACTAGTAAGCACAGCCAAGGGCACTATATCTCTGTGACAGTTCACTGGGTGAGCTGGATGGATGTCTCTGGTGGTTACGGTGGCTCTCAGGCTCGGCGCACGCTCTTCAAAACCGCAGGGATGGTGCAGGGTTCTTTCCAACAAAGGTCCTCTGGTAGCATCACGGGCCCAGAGAAACCAGGCCGTGTTGAAATTAATCTGTCTTGGAGACCGTCCACACACAGGTCAGGAGCTGTGGACGGCTCTCCGCAACGAGACCGAGCGCTGGCTGGGTGACAAGAACCTTGTGCCAGGCAAGGTGGTTTGCGATAACGGTCGAAATCTGCTGGCCGCCCTTAAGATCGGTAGGCTGGAGCACATCCTTTGCCTGGCACATGTCATGAACCTTGTCGTCCAGAAATTTCTAAAGAGCTACCCGGGTCTGGACTGCCTGCTGAGGAAGGCTCGAGGTCTGAGTTCGCACTTCCGCCATTCGCACCCTGCTAAGTCCCGCCTGGCTGCGTTGCAGCGTCAGCTCGGCCTCCCCGTCAACCGTCTCATTGTTGACATGGCAACATGCCGGATTTCCACCCTCCACATGCTCCAGCGATTGTGGCAGCAGCGCAATGCCATTATGCAGTACGAAGTGTCACATGGCCTGACAAGCAGCGGTGCGGACCTCAGGGTGTTGAGCCACGGAGAGTGGAGGCAGGTGAAAGAGCTCTGCACCATCCTTTCCAGTTTTGAAGAAGCCACCAAAATGGCCAGTGCGGACAATGCCCTTGTCAGCATGAGCATTGTGGTGATCTTCGTTCTGAAACATCAGGTCCCACCAGCGACGGAGGAGGAGACGGACACAGATGCGAACACGGAGCCTTTCTCTCCGTCGAATCCACAAGGCCCGACAGTTTCACAATTTTATCGGTCTTCATTAGGCAGTGGTTCGGGGTCCAGGGCTAGTGCAAGGCGGAGCATCAGCTCTCAGGGTGCATCATCTGAGGCAAGTCAGGGCTGTGTTGAAGCCGTGCCAGAGGAAGCGGAGGAGGAGGAGGAGGTATTCCTGGACACCGACGTTACCAACGTCCCTGACTTGGAAAGAGGTTTGCGCGAATTTGAGGCGGAGAAGGAAGAGGAGGAAGATCAGTTTGCTAGTGCCCGTCGACCCAGAGGCTTGGGAAATCAAGGCTCCATCTCTCACATGAGTGCTTGGATGCTCCATTTCCTCCAACATGATCCTCGCATTAAGGCCATCAAAATGAACAACAGTTACTGGATGGCCACCTGTCACGGATCGCGCCACGGCCCGTGCCTTGGACCGCGGTCGTGTCCGTGCCCCTGTGTCTGGGTCCGCTGTGGCTCCTGTGCGGGGCTTACAGCGGCAGTGTCAATTTGCTCTGCACCTGCTTCTGCTCAGCGCTACTCACCTGGTCTTGCTTAAACGCGTGTCCGTCCACAGTGGCTTCCCCAGCGTGTGTGTGCACCCCATAGGGTGCGCGTGCCAGCCTGCGGACATCTATGCACACAGTGCTCCTGCTTCCTGCCCGTGACCCCAAACCCTTTCCTTCATAAGGAACTTCCTCCCTGGACTCTGGGTCAGTTCGTTGGTGTTCTTCCATAGAGCTAGACCTCTGCTGATAAGCTGCTACCTTGTTAAGCCCCTGGTTTCCAGAGTGTCTGCAAGCTTCTGTCTGAACGTGTGCTTAACCCTGCGCTGTCCAGCGCACCTTATACCTGCTGTACTCCTGTCGCTGCACCAGTCAGATATTCCTGCTGCTGTATTAATCTGTTATCACCGTGGGACTGTGCTTCCATTAAACAGCTACTGCATCCGTTTATCCGTCACCTGTGTCCTGCACTTTGGCTACCCGCCGCGAGTACTGCCATCTCTGCCCGCGGTGGGCCCTGAGGATCTCCTGTACCAGGGCGTTACTGGCTTTGCGGCCAGTAAACGTGACAGTACGAACTGACCATACTAAATGGATCCCGCCGGAGTGACTCTGCCTGACCTGGTAGCTGTAATTAACTGTCATGGCACACACCTGGAGCAACTCTTCCAGAAGCTACAGACTGTTACCGCACGTCTGGATGAAGTTGCGTCTGCACGGGTACCTACGCCAGCTCTGCTACCTGCAGTATCTCCGCCTCCTGCGGCCATGTTCAGTCCCAGCCTGCACCTGCCTCTGCCTGCCCGTTACGACAGAGATCCCCACACATGTCGCAGATTCATTAACCAGTGTACCATACACTTCGAGGTCCTGGCACACCAGTTTCCATCCGATAGAGCAAAGGTGGCGTTTATCATCAGCCTGCTCTCAGGTGAAGCCTTAGCCTGGGCCTCACCCCTTTGGGAGAGAGGGGATCCGCTGACAGGGGACACCCAAGAAATTCTGGTCGCCTTCCAGAAAATTTTTGAACAACCTGGGCGCAATACCTCGGCGGCATCTGCTCTGCTACGTTCCTGCCAAGGCGAATCTTCTGTGGGCCAATATGCCATCCGGTTTCGTACCCTGGCTTCAGAACTCGCGTGGAACAACGAGGCCCTGGTTGCAGCCTTCTGGGGGGGCCTCGCTGGGCGCATAAAGGATGAACTGGCTGGTCGTGACCTACCAAGTAACCTGGACGACCTCATTGCTCTAGCTACGAAAATCAACATACGTTTTTCTGAAAGAGAGCTAGAGCTTCGCCAGCAGTCACCGTCCTTCCGTCCTCACAAGCCTTCGCCTCGCCGTGTACCTGCACTCCTAAGTCTACCTCACCACGCACCTGTGTTCCCACAAGATGTTCCTATGGAGGTGAATCGCGTCCATCTAAGCCTGGAGGAACGCTCTCGCCGGCGCAGTCTGAACCTGTGTCTATACTGTGGCAGTTCCAAGCACTACCTAAAGAACTGCCCAGTCCATCCTGCTGTGCCCCGGAAACCTCCATGCCATGGTGTTGTGGGTGAAGCGTCCCTGAGTAAAGATGCCTCTGCTCCTCGTCTGACCACCCAGGTCACCCTCTGTTATGGTTCCAGTACTAAAGCTCAAAATCCTGCTAGACTCCGGCGTTCACTTACCCGGCCGCGCTCCTGCTCTGTCTGGCTCTGTCTCCCAGCGTGTAGCTCCGCCCCTAAGGGCGCGCGCCGCCGGCAGTTTGAATTTAAAGGAGCAGTGCCCCGGGAAAAGGTTCATTCCCGGGGCACTGTCCTTTTACCCCGGCCACCCCTCCCGGCCCCGCCGGATCCCTATTTTTCCCCTGTGTGAAAGCTTCTAAGTGTTCCTGTCTTGCTAAAAGTGTACCGACCTTTGTTAGTCTCCCGTTACAAACCCTTTGCCCCCTGCCCCAACCCCGTTGTCTACCGTCACCCGAACCAGAGCCCCCTGCCTGACCCCGTCCGTAACGACCACGGCCTCCCTGCCGTCCTGTACCTCGTTACCCTTGGCGCCACCCAGAAAGCCCCCCAGGGGTATGACCTGGTGGGACCCCCCCGCCGCAGCAAACCACCCCGATTTGCGCGGGCTCTGGTAAATCCGGGTCCCACTTAGATTCCACCCCTGGGGGGGGCTTACACCATCGCCGCGTGGTCCAGGGACCACCCCAGACCGTTAACCACCCTCCGGGACCCCCGGTACAAAACAAAACTCGCACTTTACTTCCACCCACCCAAACAGAAGTAAAAGCAAAAATGGAGCCCTTACTGATTGATAACTGGAAAAATTTGTTGCTCTGTTTCCCACGTTCTTAAAATTCCGGTGAACAACCAGCGCGTGACATCAGTAGAGTGCCAAGTACCGCAGGGCAGCAGCAGCAGCACAGGAAATGTGGCAGAAGCCTAAGGGGCCCTTTTGGCAATCTTTATTCCCACCCACCAACCCCTGTATCAGGGCACACATCCAACACCAGAGACCACTTAAGATCAGGTGCACGACATTGCTCTAAAAACCCGATGTTTTTGGGATTGTTCCGGACCCAATTGATTTTGGGGTATAAAAAAGGATAATGGCCCGAATTGCCGCCACCCATAGAGTGTTGTCCTGCCCAGACCAGCGCATATCTGGCGGACCTTCAGCACGCGGAGGATCTACAGACAAACGCCCCCCCCGGGCTTTCCAAGGGAAATGTGGATCTTTTTGACTTTATCAAAATAAATCAGGCATGGATCTCGATGAAGTTGTGCCCAATTGCGAGGTCACCCGATTAGTTGCCGGGTCTACTATACATTCTCTTTAAAAAGAAATGGGGCCTCTTTAAAACTTTTTTTAAAAAGATCATTTCTTACTGCAATTTTTATTCTCAGTTCCCAAAAGTTCATTTTGCTCGTTTTGCTGTAAGGAACTGTAAAAGAAACCAAATTTCATGACAAAACCGTATTCATTTACTCACTTCTCTTTAGAATTTTTTTGCATTTCAATGGTTTTGGGGTCATGGGCTGTGAGATAAGCTATAAACATGGCCCTTTTTGGGAAAGAAAAGTGGCTTATAAAGGGGATTTCTCCCCCAAATTTTTAAAAGTGGGTGGAAGTCTTTTTTAAATTTTTTGTGGGCAGGTGCTTTAATAATCTATAATCATGGGCCTTTGGAAAAGAAAAAGTGGCTTCTAAGTGGCATTTTTCCCTCACAATTTTTTTTAAAAGTGGATGAAAGTTTTTTTTATAATTTTTTTGGGGGCATGGTGCTGTGAATACGCATAATCATGTCTTTTGGGAAAAGAAATGTGGGGTTCTAAGGGCATTTTTCCCCTTTCATTTTTAAAAGTGGGTAGAATCATTTTTGTCATTTTTTTTTGGGGCAGCTGCTTTTAAAAAAACAGCAATATACAGGTCCAAATTTTAAAAAAAGTGGGTTTTAAAAGCTTTGTTCTTCACAATTGATAAATGGGTCAAGGGTCATGTTTTTTAATTTTGGGGGGGATTTTGCTTGAAATGCAGCTATACTACAGGGCCCATTTAAAAAAAAAATTTGGTTTAACAGAATTTGTTCTTTACAATTGTCAAAAGTGGCTGAAAGGGGCATTTTTAATTTTTGAGGGGGGGGGATTATGCGTGAAAGCAGCTATACCAGATCCTATTATAAAAAAAATTTTGGTTTTTTTAACAGACATTGTTTTTCCAATTGTCAAAAGGGCCAAGGGTGTGGGCTGTCAAAAAAGGGAAAGGTAGGAAAACGTTAAAGGACACATATTTCAAAATGACTTGTTTTTTTAAGATCTTTAACAGAGTAGCAATCCCTGCAGTGAACAACCCATTTAATACATTTAAAAAAAGAGAAACAAAGATGTGGTGGGATTCCACCTATTTTAAAAAATTGTTTTCTAAATTAAACTACAAAAAAACTGGCATGCACAAAATACTGATACAAATATTTCCCGAATTGACAATGGAGGTACAGGAAAACTTCAACAGATTAGGTTACCAGGAAGGGGCTAGTCAATGTCCAGTTTAACTAAAATGGTGGTTTTAAAAGACTCCATTTCCGGCACTTTTTTTAATCTTGGGTCATAGGTTTGGGGGTCATGCGTGGCCCAGGACAGGATAGTCTATTCCATGAAAAAAATGGGGTTGAAAGACCCTTTTTCCGGGATTTTTAATCGGGGTCATGCAGGTTTGGGGCTCATGCGTGGCCCCCGGAATGGGTTGCTATTCCATGCAACTAAAATGGTGGGTTAAAAACTCCTTTTTCCGCACTTTTTAATCTGGGGTCATGCAGGTTTTTGGGGCTCATACTGTGGCCCAGGACGGGGAAAAAGTCTATGCCCTGAAACTAAAATGGTGGTTGAAAGACCCTTTTTTTCCGCCTTTTTTTAAACTGGGGTCAGCAGGTTTTGGGGGTCATCTGTGGCCCAGGGCACGGGAAATCTAGTCCAGGGGAACTAAAATGGTGGTTGAAAGACTCCTTTTTTTCCCGGGACTTTTTTAAACGGGGGCATGCGGGGTTTTGGGGGTCAGGCTGTGGCCCCCGGGAAGGGGAAATCTATCTCCCGTAAAATAAAAAGTTGGGTTTAAAATCCTTTTTCCGGCATTTTTAAACGGGGGGGGCAGCGGTTTGGGGCCCGCTGTGGCCCCGGCATGGTAGTCTAAAGTCCGTGCAACAAAAAGGTGGGTTTAAAGATCCTTTTTCCCGGGATTTTTAAACGGGGTCAGCAGGTTTGGGGTCTGCGTGGCCGGAAAAGGGATACTATGTCCCTGAAACTAAAATGGTGGTTGAAAGATCCTTTTTTCCGGGACTTTTTTTTCTGGGGCATGCAGGTTTGGGCTCATGCTGTGGCCCCGGACCGGAAGTCTATGTCCATGCAACTAAAATGGTGGTTGAAAGACTCCTTTTTTTTCCCTTTTTAAATCTGGGGGTCATGCAGGTTGGGGGGTCTGCTGTGGGCCCCGGGCAGGGATAGCTATGTCCTGAAAAAAAATGGGGTTTTTAAAGACCCTTTTTCCTGCATTTTTAACTGGGGGTCATCAGGTTTGGGGGTCATACTGTGGCTCAGAACAGGGTGCATGTCCAGCAACTAAAATGGGGGTTGAAAGATCCTTTTTTCCCGGGACTTTTTAATCTGGGGTCATGCGGGTTTGGGGCCATGCTGTGGCCCGGACATGGATGTCTATGTCCAGTGCAACAAAAAATGGGGGTTGGGAAAGCCCCTTTTTTCTGGCATTTTTTAAATCGGGGGGTCATGCGGGTTTGGGGGCTCATCCCTGTGGCCCAGGACGGGATTTTTCTATGTCCAGTGAAAATTTAAAATGGTGGTTAAAAGATTCCTTTTTCCGGCTTTTTTTAAATTTGGGGGGTCATGGGGTTTTGGGGGCTCATGCCGTGGCCCAGGCCCGGAATACCCTATGTCCGGGGCAACTAAAATTTTGGTTAAAGACTCCTTTTTTCCGGGCCATTTTTTAATCTGGGGTCATGCGGGTTTTGGGGGCTCATGCTGGGGCCCAGGACAGGGATAGTCTATTTCCCAAAGTGAAACAAAAAAGGGGTTAAAAAACCCCTTTTTTCCCGGCATTTTTTTAATTGGGGGGCCGACGGTTTTAAAAGGGTCTTTGCTGCTTTCCCGGGAAAAGGGAAATTTTCAATGTCCAGTTCAAGAAAAGAAGGGTTTTAAAAATCATACTGCCTTTTTTGGCATTTTTTTAATTTGTGGGTAAACCCCGGTTTAAGGGTCATGCTGTGGGTACAAGACAGGGTTTAGTGCATTTGGGTGGGGTTTTTTTTTCTGGGGCTTTTAAAACCTAAGTGTTTTTCCCAAAGATGAAACATGTATCCTTTTTTAATTTTGGGGGGATTTTAAATTCCAGCTCCTCCAGCCTTTTTGGGTGTAAGAATAAAAGGTGTTGTTGCTCTACCATAGACTTTAAGGGGTTCATTGGGCGAAAATTTCTTTTATCGATTTATGGGAAACCCCTTTTTTCTTGATTAATTGCCTTTTCGACTATGCCCCCGGGGGACGATATCAACGAAAAATGGGCTCATCCTAAAGAATTTCCCCCTTAAAAACCCCTTTTATAAAAAATTCAAAAAATTTCTTGATCAGAAACAAAAAACAATGAAAAAAAGTTATGTGCTAATACTTACAATTAGGGGAAAACCCAAAACCAATTAAAAAATGCGGATAAAAAAAAGGCCTCTTTTGTTTTAATTTCCATCGTTTTAAAACAGGTACAGAAGGTGGTCCATTTTTGGGGGGGGCCCCTCCGGATTCCTGCTAAATTTCCGTTGTTTTTTTTCCCAAAATCCTCTACAATTTTCCAAAAGCAATTCCCTCCCCGGGGTTTTTTCCATTTGCCCCAAGAAGAAATTTTTTTGCAGACACAGCCCTTCCCAAAGGGTTTCCAGTTGACAGCCCTTATTTTCGGGGAACAACCTTTTTTCCCCCGAGGATTGATTTCCAGCCATGGGGTAAAAACCCTGAAAGGAAAAATTTCCCTGAGGGGGTGCCCCGTAAATTTTTAAGACACTTTTCTTTTTAACTATTTAAACCCCCTACTAGTTTTCCTGAAACCCTCGGTTTTTGTCCTCCCCACCCTTTTCCAACCTTCCTTACTTTAGGCACACATCACACTGATCCCGAAGGAGGATCTCAAAGATCTTCTGCTTTGCTCCAGCTATAGACCCATTTCCCTTCTTAATATGGATACCAAGCTTTTTGCTAAATTGATACCCACAGACTGAATAAAAAATTTTTGGGGGACTAAATCCATCTACTAAGTTGGGTTGGTCCCGTCTGGGAGAAGCCCATGATAACACTTTCAACACCTTCTTTGCATTAAACCGGGCCAAATTTTAAACTGGGGTCCCCTGATGTCTTTAAAAAAAAAAAAAAATGCATCTTTTTTTTAAGGCCACAGGGTGGGTGGGGTTGTTGGTAAATGATGCTGCAGGGCTTTTTGGGGACTTATCCCGCTTTTCCACTTTGCCCAAAATTGAATAAATGGATTATTATCATCAACTCTTCAAATATGAAATGGCACCAGGCAGGGGTGTCCCCTCTCCTCTATACTCTATGTGCTTACTATGGAACATCTCTTACAAGTCATAAGACCCAATCCAGATATTAGTGGCATCCGGTTTCAGGGGGCTCCTTTTACAAAGCTCTGCATTTGCAGTTGCCCCTTTAAATTTTTACCTAAAACAACCTCGGGTCTTTTTAACCAGTTGATGCCCGGTACTTGCAAAAATTGGGGTCCCTTAGTAATTTTAAAAGGGTTAACCCTTACAAAAAGTTTTGGGCTATTAAACCTTTTGAAAAAAATCCTGTTCATTTTTTTTTAAAAAAAAACAAAAATTTTCTTTTTTCCGGGAAGAAAAAATTCGTTCAAGTATCTTTGGATTAATTTCCCAGCAAACCTACAAGACACTTTTGACCTGAACTTTGCCCCCTTACTTAGCATTATTTTGGCTACAAAAAACACTATGGGAAAAGAAATGACTTCTCTTGGCCCTTGGGTTTTATCAACATTTTAAAAAAAAAATATTCTACCGGGGTCTTTCCTTTTCCCAGACGGCCCCCTATTCTAATCCCGGGGCCCTTTTTTTTAAAGGGTCTAGAAAAATTTTTTTTAGGATTTTTTTTTTTTTTTTTGGTCGGGGGCCCAAAAAAACCCCAAAAAAATAGAAAAAAAAGTTTACCCCATAAACCTAGATGAAGGGGGTCTTCCCCTTCCCGGAAATGAAAGGGGGCGTACTATAAAGCTCCCAAATTTTTCGTCAAATCTCAGATTGTTTCCATCATGGAAATATGGGTCTGTATGGAGGAATCTTTATGCAATGTTCAGCTATTGGCCCTTCCATGGCTAACGACTACCAACATGCCTGTCTAAGATCAAAATGTTACCCTTGATTACTCTACCTAGGCTCTTGATGTGGAGATCTAATGGCTTTCAAACTGGGCTTTTCTATTCTGATGGCACTCTGACCCGTATTAGAGGTTATCCTGCCTTTAAACTACCGATCCTGCCTGATCCTTCTGGAGGATTATTACAGATCCATCTCTGAAGACGTGGGATGAGATAGCTATCATACTAGGTCAATATTCGGGTATATGGCTACTAGAGATGGGCGAATCGATTCTAACGAAGTGGAATTTGTTTAGAATTTCAGGAAAACTTCGGTTCTGCACAAAGCCGAAGATTAGGGTGATTTGCGGGAACGAAGTGTGTTTTTAATTGCTAAAATAGCCGCAAGCACATGGCGTGACATGGGGAAGAGAACTCTGGGAGAAAGAAAGGAAGACCCTTAATGACATGTGCAGAAATCAAGCCAATCAGAGACCGGCGGGCTTCTGTGACGTCATAGCACTATAAGTACGGACGTGATGCTCGCTCCTCACACTGCTCTCGTTGTGCCCTGACATAAGCAGCTGCTGCAGTAGCAGCAGAGATCTCACACAAAGGAAATTGCTTTTAACAGCGATATGGGGGGAGGGAGGTGTCACTGCTTTTATCAGAGATTGCACCTCTTCCGTTATCATTTTTATTCAGTTTGTGGGGTATCGTATTTCAAGTCCAGGGTGGGTCTAATTCTGCCCCATATACATTTTAATTCCATCTGGTCATTTCTGGAGCGCATTGAATATCCAAGGGTTAATTAAGCCTGTTTGTGCTTTTACTTTCAGTAAAATACACTGTGTTTTTCTTTACCACATACCACTAAATTTTTCCTGGTCATTTGTGGAGCGCAATTTATATCCAAGGGTTAATGAAGCGTGTTTGTGCTTTTATATTCAGTAAAATACACAGTGTTTTTAAACGCCACATACAAGTAAATTTTTCCTGGTCATTTCTGGAGTGCAATTTATATCCAAGGGTTAATTAAGCCTGTTACTGGTTTTATATTGAGTCAAATACACAGTGTTTTTAAACGCCACATACAAGTAAATTTTCCTGGTCATTTGTGGAGAGCAATTTATATCCAAGGGTTAATTAAGCATGTTTGTGCTTTTATATTGAGTAAAATACACAGTGTTTTTAAACGCCACACACAAGTAAATTTTTCCTGGTCATTTCGGGAGCGCAATTTATATCCAAGGGTTAATTAATTGTGTTTGTGCTTTTATATTGAGTAAAATACACGGTATTATTCTATACCACATACGAGTAAATTTTTCCTGGTCATTTCTGGAGCGCAATTTATATCCAAAGGTTAATTAAGCCTGTTACTGGTTTTATATTGAGTCAAATACACTGTTTTTAAAAGCCACATACAAGTAAATTTTTCCTGGTCATTCCTTGAGCGCAATTTATATCCAAGGGTTAATGAAGCGTGTTTGTGCTTTTATATTCAGTAAAATACACAGTGTTTTTAAACGCCAAACACAAGTAATTTTTTCCTGGTCATTTGTGGAGTGCAATTTGTATACAAGGCTTAATTAAGCCTGTTTTTGCTTTTATATTGAGTAAAATACACTGTGTTTTTCTATACCAAATACGAGTACATTTTTCCTGGTCATTTCTGGAGTGCAATTTACATCCAAGGGTTACCCAAGCCTGTTAGTAGGTTCATTTGAAGTCAAATACAGGGTGTGTATTTATCATATACAGATATCTTCATTAAACAGTCTGTAAATGTTTGAACAAACAGTATGTCAGACAGAGAAGTGACAGGCTCTTCACATGCGAGTGGCAGTGGCACAAACATTCCAGGAGCAGACACAGGTCGCATCACAGTAAGGGGACGCCGCAGCGGGGTCACTCGGTGAGCCCAGAACTGCCAGTGTCATGTAGCGGCTGTGTGTTGATCAGCAACCCAAGGGTTCTTGATTGGTTGAGTAGGTCATCAACTTCATCCCAGATGACATCCGACAACACTAACCAACAGTCGGTGGGTTCGTCAGATACAACTCTTAGTTGTCCATCCTGCCTTGCGGCGGGTTCTGGTGAAAACCGGGACCTACTTAGACCCCGCTCCCTGGCGTGGCCACTACAACCGCTTGCGGAGGTCCAGAGGAGCCACTACCTGTGTTGTTACAATGGCAGAAGTGAATGCCAAGTTTCCTGGCCAGTTTTTTGAATAGTGCAGAGTCCACCACTTGAAAAGGGAGGGACAGCAGTACCACCAACTTGGACAGGAGCACGGTCAGCTTCTGCACTTAGGTATGGCTAGGCGCATACTGCTGTCTCCTGGCAATCGTCTTGGTGAATGACTGCTGGCACCACAAGTGCCGATGACTGTGGGGTATCCGGACTGGTAGATGATGTAATAGACAGGGAGTTGTCTTCGGCAGAGGTGGTGAAGCCTTGACTGCCTGAAATGGGAAGCGTGCTACTGGGTGTTGCTGCTGTTGGGACAGGATGGACCACCGCATCTGAAACACGTATGGTGAAACTGCATGCTGTTGATGCAGGGCCATGGTGCCAACGTTAGGTCCCTTGTCACGCTTTACTTTCTGCCCACAGATTCTACATATAGTTCGCCTCCTCTGGTGTCTCGTCAAAAAACTGGAACATCGCCGAGTAGGTGATTTTACCACCAAAGCTCCGCACTGACTGACTGTTACCGCTGCTGACCTGGTGAGCCCCTGTGCCACTACTTTCTGGGACCTGCAAAGTGGATGGTCTAAATCGTCGTCATTTTGCTCCCAACCTCGCACTGCTGCCACTCTGCTGACTCCCGGCCACACTACCAACTTACGGGCTGCTCCACTGCCTGACACGCAAGCTGCCGCTCTCTTCTCCCAATGATAATGATGAAGCCCTTGTACACTGTTGATCTGGGTCAGCTCATAGCATCACATGGCTTTCAAAACCACCAGTATGCTGATGACACCCAAGTTTACATCTCCGGCCCAGACATTAACTCTCTACTGTCCAAGATCCCAGATTGTCTGTCGTCCAAATCCTCCTTCTTCTCCTGTCTCCTAAAACTTAATGTAGAGAAAACGGAATGCTACTAGGGCCAGGACAATGGGTAGTTGAGGGTAGGCGACCGCTTCATCCCAGGGAGAAAAGGGGGCACAAGGAGGCATGAAGTGGGCTGACTTTTCCATTTGGGGGCACTTTATGCCTTGTTTAACTAGGGCACCTTACCTTGTCCCAGCCTTGCTTGCTTCACCCGGCTCCCAAGTGTGATCGGCTACATCGATTAGTGTTTGCCTGTCACCGCCGTCCACCTCAACGGTGTCGCTGTACAAAGCCTGACCACTCACAACATAACCCCCCAATGCAACTCTCCTCATCACTATTTGCCTGCTTCTGCAAGAAGCATCGGATGTCTTCCCCACCTCTTTGCTGCCCACTGTCCTCAAATATTTTGTCCTCACTGTATAGTGGCACAGAGGCCACAGCACATAGTAGTTCTCTGGCTGTGGGAAACGAACAGGACAGAGGTGGGTTGAGGACAGGTGAGAGCCCCTCACCTGCTCCCGGGCCATGCCAACTAGGGGTTGTGTGTGTCAAACCCACCGACTCTTGGCTGGGGTTGTCAGATGTCATCTGGGAGAAAGTGTATGACCTAGTGTGTGGTCAACACATGGCCGGTAGATGACACCGGATGCTGTGGCCTCGCAGGGTGACTCCTGCTGTGACGTCCCCTTACTGTGCTGCTATCTGTGGTGGCTCCAGGAACCTACTATTGTGTTCTTTGACGCTATGATAGGATCTTAACTAGAGATGGTCGAATCGATTCTAACAAAGTGGAATTCGTTTAGAATTTCAGGAAAACTTCGATTCTGAACGAAGTCGAAGTTTGGGGTGATTCGCAGGAACGAAGCGTGTTTTTAATTGATAAAATGGCTGCGAGCACATGGCGTTACATGGGGCAAAGAACTCTGGGAGGAAGAAAGGAGTAACCTAAATGACATGTGCAGAGATGAAGCCAATCAGAGACCGGTGGGATTCTGTGATGTCACCGCACTATATAAGTCCATACGCGACGCTGGCAGTTCACACTGCTCTCTCTTGTGAGTGAAGCTGCCGCGCTGCTGGATCTCACACAAAGAACAAATTTTTTTCAGCCATTTTGGGGGGTGTCACGCTTGTCATAGA
>JAODAL010044794.1:15000-32540 GCA_025379985.1 Phyllomedusa bahiana | reverse complement strand
TTTTATTAAAAAGGGGAAAAACCCAAAGCAGTTGGCCCCGCTGCCTTGGCGGCATCCCCTCCTCTACAGGCTGACCGGGGGGTTCTTCAGCACTCACGTACTACTGCCCCCGCGGCTGCTGGGGTAGGTGGGGTGGTAGGAGCAGTACAAGCTCCATCAGCAGCAAGCGCAGTCTGGAGTCACTGATGAGAAGCTTCCTGCACCCGCCTCGTGAGGAGGGCAGTCGCCAGCCACAGCAGCAGGACCGGGAGCAGACCCTGACCCAACAGGTGGTGGCCTACTTGGACAGCACTCTGCCACCCCAGTTAAGATCCGCGGGAAACTACTGGGCAGCCAAACTGGATGTTTTTGGCCGCAACTTGCCAAGTTTGCAGTGGAAAAAGCTGTCCTCCCCGGGCCAAGTAGTGTGGCATCAGACGGTGTTCAGTGCGGCGGGGGCCATCGTTACCCCAGAAGAACCTGCTTGTCCACAGAAAATGTGGAACGACTGACCTTTGTCAAGATGAATCAGGCGTGGATCGGCCAGGATTTCCACACACTAAGGGCCTTAGGCGTCAGACTACATCACCATGACGCCTCACCCAAACTGTGAAATGAGTCTGGGTTCAAACTACCTGCCTCAGCCACTATTCTGATGCCGCCACCCGGCCTGATGCCACAGATCTTCTGACAGTTTCTCCATCTGCCACCAAACCATCTTACCGGGGACGGGTATTGCCAACCACCTCCACACTCTGTCATTGTGCCACTTTATAAACCTCTTTGCTGCTGCTGCTGTTGCTGGTGCCATACATCCACTCTGTGTCATTGTGCCACTCTCTGACCTCATACTGTTGCTCCTGCCGCCGTCACCTCCACTCTCGGTCTTTGTGCCATCTGGCCTACTCAAGTTTTTGCCACCTCCAGAATGTCATTGTGCCACTGTATGACCTCATGCTGCTGCAGCCGTGACCTCCACTCTCTGTCATTATGCCACTCTGTGGCCTACTCCTGTTTTTGCCACCTCCAGAATGTCATTGTGCCACTGCCTGACCTCATGCTGCTACTGTGGCTGCTGCCGAGACCTCCACACTGTGACATTGTGCCACTCTGTGGCCTACTACTGTTTTAGCCACCTCCAGAATGTCATTGTGCCACTGCCTGACCTCATGCTGCTACTGTGGCTGCTGCCATGACCTCCACTCTGTGTCATTGTGCCACTCTGTGGCCTACTACTGTTTTTGCCACCTCCGGAATGTCATTGTGCCACTGTCTGACCTCATGCTGCTGCTGCCGTGACCTCCACATTGTGTCATTTTGCCACTCTGTGGCATAATACAGTTTTTGCCACCTCCAGAATGTAATTGTGCCACTGTCTGACCTCATGCTGCTGCTTGCCGTGTCCTACACACTGACATTGTGCCACTCTGGGGCCCCTATTTCCATTTTTTTGGGCCACCTCCAGAATGTCATTGTGTCACTGTCTGACCTCATGCTGCTGACACCGCCCACCTCCACTCTCTGCCTTTGTGCCACTCTGTGGCCTACTACTGTTTTGCCACCTCCAGAATGTCATTGTGTAACTGTATGACCTCATGCTGCTGCAGCCGTGACCTCCACTCTCTGTCATTGTGCCACCCTGTGGCCTATTACTGTTTTGCCATCTCCAGAATGTAATTGTGCCACTGCCTGACCTCATGCTGTTGCTGTGGCTGCTGCCGTGACCTCCACACTGTGTCATTGTGCCACTCTGTGGCCTACTACTGTTTTGCCACCTCCAGAATGTCATTGTGCCACTGCCTGACCTCATGCTGCTGCTGTGGCTGCTGCGTGACCTCCACACTGTGTCATTGGCCACTCTGGGGCCAACTACGTTTTTTGCCACCTCCAGAATGTCATTGTGCCACTGTCTGACCTCATGCTGCTGCGGGCCCGGACCCCACATTGTGTCATTGTGCCACTCTGTGGCATAATCCAGTTTTTGCCACCTCCAGAATGTCATTGTGCCACTGTTTGACCTCATGCTGCTGCTGCCGTGACCTACACACTGTCATTGTGCCACTCTGTGGCCTACTCAAGTTTTTGCCACCTCCAGAATGTCATTGTGTCACTCTCTGACCTCATGCTGCTGACACCGTCACCTCCACTCTCTGCCATTGTGCCACTCTTGGCCTACTATGTTTTGCCACATCCAAAATGTCATTGTGCCACTGTCTGACCTCATGCTGCTCTGCCGTGACCTCCACACTGTGGTCATTGTGCCACTCTGGGGCCTACTCCAGTTTTTGCCACACTCCAGAAGTCATTGTGCCACTGTCTGACCTCATGCTGCTGCCACCGTCACCCACTCTCTGCCTTTTGTGCCACTCTGTGGCCTACTACTGTTTTGCCACATCCAGAATGTCATTGTGCCATTTGTCTGACCTCATGCTGCTGCTGCCGTGACCTCCGCACTGTGTCATTGTGCCACTCTGTGGCCTACTCCTGTTTTTGCCACCTCCAGAATGTCATTTTGCCACTATCTGACCTCATGCTGCTGCCACCGGCACCTCCACTCTCTGTCATTGTCCCAACAATGTGGCCTACTCCTGTTTTTGCCACCTCCAGAATGTCATTTGTGCCACTGTCTGACCTCATGCTGCTGCCCCGTGACCTCCACACATTGTCATGTGCCACTCTGTGGCTACTCCTGTTTTTGCCACCTCCAGAATGTCATTGTGCCACTCTGACCTCATGCTGCTTTGGCTGCCGCCGTCACCTCCACACTCTGTCACTGTTTTTTTTCCAGCTTTCGCTGGCATGCTTTTATCAGGCTACATTCCCGCTTGAGTTTTTTGGTCAGTTTTGCCCTCTTAAGTGCCCAGGGAATTTTATAGTGAATCGATTCTAAATAGCGGCGGCAGTCATCTGCGTGTCATTACTAAAACACAAAATTGTATGAAGACCAGACCAAACTCCCTCTGCATATTTAAGCATGGCACATGTTCTACAGCACCTGCAGGCCTTGCAGGGCCCGGAAAATAGCTGTTTTTTAACGTGATTCGTCCCGAAGTAATTCGGACCGAATTTAATTTTGGCGGGAAGTTCGGCGAAGTGACCGAATCGAATTTTTGAGAAATTCGCACATCTCTACCTATTACCCTAGTCATAGGGACACATCCTATCTCCCCTATATTGGACATCCTTGCGGTAGGTTTTCCCATCTATGTACCCCTTTGTTAGTGAACAGTTTGCATTCTGTTTCCCTATATTCATTTATCCGTATTTAAAATTTTCTAGCTTTCCACATATTTCTACTTGCTTCCATTAGCAATTACTATGTATCTACCCTACTCCTAATCTAGGTAAGAGTCTTATCATTTTCTACGTGTGATTACTTATTATTCATATCTTTTCTTTTTCTCAGTTCTTATTTGTCCTATTGTTATATTGTCTACTCTTCTTCCCTATATCATACTACTCTTATTTCATTTTTTCAATATTGTATTCTTCTTTATGATAATTTTTCTCTCTTACCACAGATTCACTTGAAAAAGGCCTTGCCAAAAACCCAACCAAAACAACCTTTTTTCCCCGGATGTAAATTGCCCAAAAAATTTGGCCACCTAAAGCTTTGTGCGGTTTTACAATTGCTTTTTTTTCTACCCACCCGAAACTTTTAATTAGCCTTTGCGGTTTAATTGGTACCAAAAAAATTTATATTTCGAAAAAAGGGCGGTTTTTTTGTCACAAAACCACAAAACCCAAGCTTAATTAACCCTGGGAAATTCGCCAAAGAATTGAGCCGAAAAAACTGTTTTTACGTTTTTTAAAAAATTGCGTGTTTTTTGGGGCAACCAACAAGAATTATTGAAAAATTGCCTTTTCTTTAAAAGCTACCAAAAAAAATATAAAAAATTTTGCTTTTAAAAAGGTTTTATTTGTACCCCCAAAACAACGTTAATAAACCCCGGATTAAATTTCCCCAAAAAATTTTAGCCCAAAAACTATACTTTTAAACTGTTAAATTCTTTTTTTCTCCCCAAAACAAAATACATTTTTACCTTTTTTGCTTGTAATTGGCTACCAAAAAAATATAATTTTATTTCTTTTAAAAAAGACCTTTTTATTTTTTTCAACCCCACAAAAACGCTTAAAACCCCCTTTGGATGTAAAACCCAAAAGAATTCCCCAAAACTAAAAACTTTGGGGTTTTGTTAAAAATTGTTTGTTTTTACCCCAAAAAAAAAACAATTTTAATTGCCTTTGCTTGAATTTTTAGGACCAAAAAAAAATTATTTTTTTGGCTTGAAAAAATTTTATTTTTGCGCAAAACCAGAAAAAAAATTTTTTTAACCCCTGAGTAAATTACCCAAAAAAATTTTGTCCCGCCAAATGTAGTTTGGGGTACGTGGTTCAACGGTTTTTCTCACCACCAACAAAATTTCAGTTGTTTATTTGCTTGGGAATTGGCACCAAAAAAATAAAAATTTGGCTGAAAAAAAAATTTTAAAATTTTTGCACAACCACAAAAAAACGTTTTAATTCCCCCCCTGGTAAAAAATGGCCAAAGGAATACCGGACAACTAAATTTTGTAGGTGTTACAATTTTTTTTTTAGCCACCAAAGGTCGTTAATTTTCCTTTCTTGGAATTAGGCTAACCAACAAAAAAAAATTAAATTTTGGCTTTGAAAAAACTTAATTTTTGTAGCACACCAAAAAACCCCCCAAAAACAACGCTTTTCCCCCCTGGATGTAAATTTTTCCAAAGAACAGCATCCAAAATGAATGGAATTTGTTTGTAAAAAAGGGCCGTTTTTTTTAAAAAGGGGTTTACAAAGAATTGGGTTAGATCCCCTTGGATATTGTTTTTATAACATAAAGTCGAACGGAAAATTTCAGATCCAATACCCCAAAAAATAAAAAAAAAACATTAGAGCCCACTCTAAAACCTGAAAACCCCCAAAAAAAAAACCTTTAAAAAATATTTTCAAAACCAAAATAAACCCGTTAGCCCCTTCCCAAAAGTACATGAAGGGGTTAAACTCCACCCCCCTAATAGTTTGACTAAAAAAGGGCCCTTAATTTGTTTTAAAATCTAAACTTATCAATTATCCTTCTTTCCCCCAACTTTGCCCCAGTACGAAAATTGCCGACCTTTTTATCAAAAAAAACACATTTCTTTCACTTGAATACCCCCAAATTTCCACTTCTAAAAACCAATTTTCCAAATTTAAACAAAACCCCTTAAAAAAAATTGCCATCTCTTTTTCACAAATCTTCCCCCCGACCTCTAGTAAGGGCCCCACCCCTCCCGGGCAAAAAAACCCCCACCAACTACCCTTTTTCACATTTAGGTTTTTTTACCCTCAAACCTTCGCCTTTTTTCCCCAAACCCAACAATTCATTAACCCAAACATTTCAAAATTTGTCAACCCCAATTTAAACAATATCAAACCCCCTTTTTTAAATTAACCCCTTTTTTAAAATTTTTTTTTTAAAAGTTTCCTTAAACCACCCATTTTTTAACAATACCCACTTAAAACCCCAAAATTTCCCCTTTTCCCACACCAAGGCCCTTTTTTCTTTTTTGAATGCACATTCGGCCCCAAACCACATCCCGACCAGAACGCCCTTAGTGAGCGAAAACGAACACCCACAATTTGTTAGCAAATTTTTTTTGTACTTTTCGAAAACACCTTCGGAGGGAAAACCGAAACTCAAGGATAAACCAGACTTGGGGAAATTTCCCACAGTTCTCCTTGAAACGGCTTTTTTCTTTAGACTTTTCCAATGATTTACACCAGAAGCGTTTTTGGGGTGGCATTAAAATACTCCCACTGGGGCTCCTTTGACGGTTTGTTGCTAATAAACAAAGACATACATCAAAAGGGCGTCCCAAACTTTTTTTAAAGGCATAGTGCCTAGTTAGAAAAAATTTTTTGACTTTGCAGAAATGACAAAAAAAAAAAAAATTTTCCCTCTCCCTCCATTGCAAGGGGTTTTTTTAAAAAGTGTAGGTAAATTTCGATTTTCAACTGTAAAAGAGCAGTACAGGAATTAGTCGGCACTGTACTGAAAGAGGGGCAAAAGACCCCCAAATCACTGCATCACCCATTAATAACTGTAACGCAGTACGGGACCGTATCCCACACTGTACTGGAGGGGGCCAACTAACCCCAAAACACTCTTTACGCACTAATAAGATGGTTTATTTTTAAAATTTTAAAATGGCATGATAATTTTTGGATCGTGCCCATCTAGGAATTGCTTTTTGAAACCATACCAACATAAAGCCCCAAAAACCATTGAATTTTGAAAAATTTTGTATCCTTACCTTCTCTCCTCCTCTCTCTCTATCTTCATTCTCTTCCTCACTGCATTGTTTACCCAAAATTTTTTGACTGTATAATGATTTCTTTGTTTTTTGTGTGTTAACTTGGAGATTTTTTTTAAATTAATAATACATTGAAATACCCCAATTTAATGCATAATGTAACCTGCAGATTACAGGGGGGGATGAATGGGCTGCTTGCCTTCTATTTTTAAAATATACAGGCTCATATGGGATACCTCCAAAGTTAAAGACAAATTGACACAGTAGATTTGCAGTACAGTGCCCATGTGGTCCCTGCAACCTCTCTACACTTTTTCACAGTGCTTTTCTATCATTACCTGTTTCTCCACTATTACTGATGAATCATCATAACGTGATAAATAGATTAAACAGATTTTGTAATGTGAACAGTGGAAATGACCAACGATTAATTATTTGCGGAAGAAGGATACACTCTTTAAAGGAGTGTTCCCACCATGCACTTTGATGCCATATAGAAAGACCTGCACTGATCTCGGAAATGCTTCCCCAAAAGTGTCGGCTCAGAATAGAGAACTGGTCACGCTTGTGCACAACTCTCCATTCTGTTCTACGGAATTTCTGAGTACATCCAAACACACTGCTCACCTGTACTCAGATCTCCAATAGTTCAGGGCTGGTAGAGTACAGTCATCACAAGTAACAGCCCATAGGTCAGGGCTGGTAGACTACAGTCATCACAACTGAATAGGATTAAGTTGCCAAGACAAATCTTTAGCCTTGATTCCAACTTACCTGGCACATGGGTCCTTAGTATTATTGTTAGTACAGAGCTGGAGTTTGGAGTAGTCTGAACTCTACTCTGGATTCCCCAGACACCATTGAGATGTCACCATGTGTTACTGCTTTCTGGATGGATTGGTAAAGCACAATGCACCCCAATGGGAAATAAGTCCAGAGAGACAGGGGTCTGCAGTAAACCAATGCACTTCTTTAATGAAAGAACTCAAGTGCAACACAATAAGATGCTGAGAGGTTTCTCCATCTCCTCCCTGATAGACAAAGGCTCTGTGCTGAGGAAGGGCCTGGGATAGCTGTCATTCTCTCTCTCAGAAGGCTTGAATGCTGGTTGAAACACTGGTATCCCGGGGTCTGTGGCTCCATCATCAGGCTGGCTTATAGGACAAAGGTTGGTGATCTAGAATCTATGGCTTGGGATCATTAGAATCTTCTTCTCGTCAAAAAAGCAGTCTGGCAGAGTCTCTTTTGCTAACCACTGGTCTCCATCTTCAGAACCCCTAAGGCCATGCTTACACAGACCTTTTTTAGATGGCATTTTATATTTGCCATCGGCCCTGTACACTGGATGTACAGGAATCCAACGTTAATCATAATGAAGATTCAGCAGATTTGAAAATCCGCCAGAATCCGGTGGATTTTTAAACCAACCAGAAAAAATTTGTGCTGTGTATACTACAGCACGGATTTTTCATTGCAGTCTATACAGCACTGGGTACAGTTGGATTTTCGACGGATTCTAGGTACTGAATTCACCATAAATCCGATGAAAAACCCATGCTGTGAAGACATAGCCTAAGGGCTCTGAGTGCTGGCCTTTTATAGTTGATTTAGAATCTTCTAATAGGAGGGGTGGAGTGAATAACCACAACCCTTACAACAACATTGTTACAATTTCAGTTTCTCCTACATTTGTGTAGAACTTCCATTTTGGCATATGGGTATGACTCAGCATCTTTACCAAAACTCAACTGTGCATCTTCTAGCAAAGTAGAAAGTTACCAACTTCTCAGTCCATAGGTAGCAAGTCTCAGTATTAGTTGGCTATGTGTGAACCCTTCCCACAATGTAGATGATAGTGCCAATAACATAGTATGATAAACAATTAAAGCAGAGTTTAACGATATAAAAGAGTAAATAAGTACATGATAGTGTAAACCATAGTGCTAAGATGGTAACGTGTTGATTAGAGATGAGCGAGCAGTAAAAAGTTCTAGTGTGTTCGGTTCAAGGTTCTATTCGAACTAGAACTCAAGATTGAACCCCATTAAAGTCTATGGGAGATGTTCTGGTTAATTTTTATACCTATACAGGTCAGGAGAAGCTGTACTTGCCATCCATAACAGTAAACTGGATACATGGAGCAAACAAATTTGGCTCTTAGAGTGACAGAAAAAATTGAGAGGTTAAAATACTTAATTCCTTTCAATGGCTAACTGAAAAGATGAGGACAGCTTGCAAGCAGGGGTGTAACTATAGGAGGTGAAGTGGTAGTAGCTACAATGGGGCCCTGCATCCTGAGGGGGCCCAAAAGTCCCTTTGACACATAGGAAATATGGAGACGGTGTGTTATACAATTACTGAACCCCCAAAACTGCAAAAATTGAACTTTTGGACACTGAGTATGATTTAGCAAGTCCAAGCACTCTATATAATATATATCCATGTATATGAGAGTTAAGCATTATTTGAGCCTGTAAATCCAACAAATTACAGCTTCTGGGTGTGGGAAAGATGCAGCCAGCAATACCAAACTTCCTAATTATTGTTGTCTATGGAGAGGAAAATGCTATCTAACTATGCTATCTAACTAAGAGCAATCTGAACATTACAGAGACTGATCTGAAAATGACGTTCACAAGGCAATACAGTGATATATATATAACATGGTCATGTGACTATAGCAGCCAATGAGAGTCCTACACCTCAGCGATGACATTTTTGACACTTCTCTGTGCTCAGCACTGATTGTATGGTCGCCAAAATGTGCAGAAAGCTGCAGAAAATTAAACCGAAAATGGCGTGTTGAACTAGAACTACAACTTTACTTGAACGAACAGTAAAATGTTCTAAAAATTCGAGAAGTTCTACTAGATTTTAACTTTTCTAGAAGAGTTCGATCAACTCTAGTGTTGATGGCTTTGCTTAGTAGTAATATGGTGAATATCAACATTACAACGTACTCTTGCTCTTGGGCTATATTTTCTTTCATGTCCCAAGGACTTTGTATACTATGGTGATTCATTGTGGAATCTCTTTCCATTTGATCCTAAAGCAATTATTTTTGTATAACGTCACTGTGTATTGTATATTATGAAGGACAATATTTAACCATTTTGTGCAGGTCTTACTTTGCTTATGTATTTATAACTCTTACAAGTTTTTTCAGGGGATGCTTTTCCTCCCTATTTTTAACTGTTTTTGTATATGGAGTATCCGCTTTTTCTTTGAGTTACTAATATACCATGTGATGGCCAATCATAGTTCTGCAGTGGTCACAAGGGTTAATACATCATCGTTGGAGATGACACTCCTTGACACTCCTATTGCAATGGAGGTGAGTAAAGTGTTTTTTTTTCTATTTTACACTTTTTATCTCTACTGAAAAATCCCAAAATAAATTCACGCAATCGGTTATCGATTTGCTGCTGGGAATTTCCCAACGGAGAACTGTGGAATTGTTATGGAAAGTTTTTACTGCAGTTCCACTGCGAGAAACAATACCTTAAGAGTAGGAATACACCTACCACAGCGTAGCAGTGGTATTGCCATGGTGCGGCTGTAGTGAAGAAAATAGTACCATTTCAGGTGCATCTACAAATGGCTGCATGAGTTTGCTGATGTGTTGTGTGGTCATTGATGACCATTAGCAAAACACATCCCTGGATACATTTGGAATACAAAACAACTTATTATTTCTATGGGATCCTTATCATGGCATCACAACAGTAGTTGGTTATCATGCGACGTGGCAGCTCTTTATCCCAGTGTCTCCAACAACCAGGCAACACAGGCATTAATTTTTTTCTTATTGAAATATAGTGCATACTCCACTAACAAACAGGTTGTTTTTTTATTGGATGTAGTTTCATATTTATTAGAACATAACTATTTTATGTTCAATAAAAGTTTTTTTCACAGAAACAGGGAGCCCCAATGGGTGCGCGTTTCTCTCCCTCTCTGGCAAACATTTATTAGCAGATTGAGGGGAGAGATTCATTTTCACAACTCAAAATTCCTTCCTCCCTCACATCACATGGTATGGAAGATATATTGATGATCTTTTCCTGGTGTGGTGTGGAATTGGAAGCTCAGCAATTTGTTGCATATATTAATTCTAACACCATGAATCTTAAGTTTACGTTTCAGTACAATCCAAAACAAATTCATTTTTTGGACATTACTCTGGTTGGTTTTGGGGACACTGAGACAGAAATCACCCCGTACAAAAAGGATATGGCTAGAAATTCTATTTTACTTGCCTCTTCTTGTCATACAAGGCATGTAGTCCCAAATATACCATAAGGAGAGCTATTAAGGACAAAACGAAATTGCTCCAATATTGAAGCATATTCCATGTTTAAAAACAAAGTTTGTGATTACCTGTGAAATAGGCTTTGCAAAGCAGATAGCTTACGTAAAGCTCAGCAAAGAATTGCAACAGTGGAAAAATCTAACCTATTAGCGGCCGATAGCAATAGGAGTAACAGTAGCAATAAAAATAGGTACAATATTGTTTTTTCTACTCTTGTATGGTCAGCAGTTTGAACAAATCACCAAAATCCTCAAAAAACATCTTCCACTATTATTTGTCACAAAGGAGTTACACAATTTGTTGCAATACAATTTAAAATTTGTTTCCAAAAGGGCACCCACGCTAGGGTCTTTTCTATCACCCAGCCTTTTAAGATTGAAGTGAGGAAGGGTAACACTTGGCTTGGTCTTACAGGTTTCATAAATGTGGGCACAAATTTTGTACAGCTTGCAAGTATGCAAAAGATAGGAATATTTTTACATCTATACATAGTGGAAAAACATTTCCAATACACACTTGCATTAACTTCAACACCAAATTTGTTGTTCATTTAATCAGTTGTTCCAGTTGCTGTATTCAATACATAGGTTGTACAATGGGCCTGTAACGGTCTGGTAGTGGATCCGCTGGACCACCGCAGGCGATGGTGGAAGCCCACACCAGGGAGCGGAATCTAAGTAGGTCCCGGTATTCACCAGAGCCCGCTGCAAAGCGGGATGGACTTGCTGCGGCGGGACTCTACCAGGTCGCTTCCACTGGCGGGACTTGCCTGCGGTGGCTGCCAAGGGTAGGCGAGGTACAGATTCGTCAGGCAGGCTCGTAGTCAGGAACAGGCAGAAGGTCAGGACACGCGGCTCTGGTTCATAGACGTGGACAGGCAAAGGGTCTTGGCAGGCGGCAAGGTTCGTGGTCGGTAAACGTAGGCTAGCGATTCGGTTTACGGTAGACAAGACTAGACAAGGCTTCTGGAACGCTTTCTCCAAAGGCATGAACACTAAGGATCCGACAAGGCTGCCAGGAAGAGGCTGGACTTAAATAGGAACAGTGCCCGCAATGGCCAATTACCGGTGCACTGTCCCTTTAAATTTGACACTGCCGGCGCGAGTGCGCCCTAGGGAGCGGGGCCGCGCGTGCCGCGGGACAGAGACGGACAGAGCAGGAGTGGGGCCGGGTAAGTGAATGCCGGCACTGACAGGGGGGTGAGCGGACCCCGGACCCGATGTGCTGGATGGGGCGCCGCTCGGCGTCGGGGCACGGATGTGCCTGCGACCCGGGACGATGGTCGCAGGGGCATTCGTGACAGTACCCTCCCCCTTTGCCCCTCCACCCCCTCTTCCTGGAGTGGAGGAATTTCTGGATGATGCTGCGGTTCAGGATGTTCTCCTCCAGCTCCTAAGACCTCTCCTCGTGCCCAAACCCCTTCCAGTCAACTAGAAAATATCGCTTCCCTCTAGTTCTCCTCATACCCAAGATTTCCTTGACCTCAAAGACATTGGAGGCACCAGCCACAGACAGAGGAGGGACAGACTTCTGAGAGAAACGGTTAAGGACCAGGGGTTTTAGTAATGAGATATGGAATGAGTTGGGAATTCGCATGGTAGGAGGGAGACGGAGTTTGTAGGAGACCGGGTAAATGCGACTAAGAACCTCAAAGGGTCCCAGGAAGCGGGGTCCCAGTTTGTAGGAAGGCATCTTAAGGCGGACATATTTGGCCGACAGCCACACCTTGTCACCCGGGGAGAAGACAGGAGGAGGACTTCTTCTTTTATCGGCTTGAATCTTCGTGCGCTCGGATGCACGGAGCAGAGACTGGCGGGTCTGGGACCATATGGTCCTCATGTCCTGGACCAATGCATCCGCCGCCGGAACCTCGGATGGAGATGCCAGAGGGAGAGGTGGGCGGGGATGCAGACCGTATACGATATAGAAGGGCGAGGCCCCCGCAGACTTTGAATCTAGGGCGTTATAAGAGAATTCCGCCCATGGCAGCAAGTTAGACCAGTCATCTTGGCGTGCAGAGACGAAGTGGCGTAGGTAACACCCCAAAACCTGGTTGACCCACTCCACCTGGCCATTCGTCTGTGGGTGGTGAGCAGAAGAGAAGTCGAGCTTCACCTGGAGTTGGGAACACAGAGCCCACCAAAACTTGGAAACTAACTGGACCCCTCGATCTGAAACAATTTGCTGAGGGAGCCCATGCAGACGAAAGACATGATGAAAGAATAGCTCTGCCAGGCGGGGGGCAGACGGCAGGCCAGGCAGCGGGACAAAATGCACCATCTTGGAAAACCGATCTGTGATCACCCAGACAATGGTGTTGCCAGCTGAAGGAGGGAGATCGGTTACAAAGTCCATTGCTATATGGGTCCATGGTTGAGTAGGGACGGGTAGTGGATGTACTAGGCCAGCCGGCTTGTGACGAGGCGTCTTGTTGCGGGTACAGGAGTTACAAGACTCAACGAAGTCCTTGACATCCTTAACGAGCTCTGGCCACCAATAGAACTGGGATATCAAGAGGAATGTTTTTCGGGCGCCGGGATGACCGGCTACCAAGGAGCAATGTCCCTATTTCAAGATACGTCTGCGGAGAGCAGGGCTTACGTAGGTCTTCCCCGGGGAAACCTTCCGGAGGTCACCTGGAGCAGCCGAGATAAGACGTTCTGGGGGAATTATGTTCTCCGGAGTAGTCTCTTCACTCACCATGTCGGAGGCACGGAAGAGAGCGTCAGCTTTCACGTTCTTTTCTGCGGGCCGGAAGTGGATCTGGAAGTCGAACCGGGAGAAGAAGAGCGACCACCTAGCCTGGCGTGGGTTAAGTCGCTGAGCCGTCTGGAGGTATTAGAGGCTTTTGTGGTCCAGATACATGCGAATGGGATGGCGAGCACCTTCCAGCAGATAACGCCATTCCTCCAACGCCAGCTTGATAGCTAGTAGCTCCCGATCGCCAATCGCGTAGTTCCTCTCGGCCGAGGAGAGCGTCTTGGAAAAGAAGCCACACGTTACGGTCTTGCCCGTTGGGCACTTTTTGCATAAGAACTGCTCTGACCCCCACAGACGAGGCATCCACTTCCAACATGAAGGGTCTCGCTGGGTCCAGTCGCGAAAGGATAGATCCTGTGGTAAAGGCAGATTTGAGCTTAGAGAATGCCTCTTCAGCTTCGGAGGGCCAGCTGCGCGGGTTAGCGTGTTTCTTTGTGAGTGCCACTATCGGTGCCACTAGCGTAGAAAATTGGGGAATAAATTGTTGATAGTAGTTACAGAACCCCAGGAAGCGCTGTATGGAGCGCAGGTCAACTGGGTGTGGCCACTGCAACACGGCTGACAGTTTCGCTGGATCCATTTGTAGGCCTTGGTCAGAGATGATGTATCCCAGAAACAGAAGGCTGGTTTGGTGGAAGAGGCACTTCCCCAGCTTGGCATACAGATGGTTCTCTCGGAGACGCTTCAACACCTGATGAACATGGCTGCGGTGGATTTCGAGGTCAGGTGAGTACACCAAGATATCATCTACTGTAGGTAAACCACTACGCAGGTGTAGAGGAGATCTCTGAAGATGTCATTCACGAGCTCCTGGAAGACGGCAGGCACATTACACAGTCCGAAGGGCATCACCAGGTACTCAAAGTGCCCATCCCTGGTGTTGAAGGCCATCTTCCATTCATCGCCCTTGCGGATTCAGACTAAATTATAGGCCCCTCTCAGATCCAGCTTGGAGAAGATCCTTGCGCCCCGCAGACGGTCAAAGAGCTCTGTGATCAACAGCAGAGGGTACCGGTTTTTCACTGTGATCTTGTTCAGACCCCGGTAGTCTATGCAGGGCCGTAAGGAACCGTCCTTCTTTTTTTACGAAAAAGAACCCCGCACCCGCGGGAGAAGAGGACTTTCGTATAAACCCCTTCTGGAGATTCTCCTGTATGTACTCCGACATGGCTTGTGTCTCTGGAATGGATAACGGGTAGACTCTGCCCCGAGGAGGACTGGTGCCAGGCAGTAAATCAATCGGGCAGTCGTAAGGACGATGCGGAGGAAGACTCTCGACTTGTTTCTCAGAGAACACATTGGCGTACTCCAGATACTCGGACGGCAGACCTGGCAGCGGCTTACGAAGAGTCGAGCGGGAGCAGGAAAGCACCGGGCGTGGCGCCACCAAACAACGCCCCCGACAGTTGGAACCCCAATGAGTTTCTTCTCCAGACGTCCAATCCAGCATAGGAGAGTGGAGCCTCAGCCATGGAAGTCCGAGGAGAACCGCCGACGTGGAGCGAGGCAACACATAGAAGGAGATATCTTCCTTATGTAGTGCCCCCACGTGGAGGGACAGTGGCTTGGTGGCAAACCAGATGGTGTCGCTAAGCAGCTCCCTGCTGACAGACGAGATAATGAGCGGTTTCTCCAGGTGGACCACCAGAAGACGATACTGTCTCACCAGAGACTGATGGATAAAGTTCCCGGCTGACCCGAATCCAGAAACGCCGAAACTTGGAACGAGATTCCAGCTTCAGACACGACCTGTACTAGCATCAGCAGACATGGAGAGGAGGAGTTTGCATCTAGGAATGCCTCTCCCACAGAACCTAGGTGCGGGAGTTTCCCGCATGCTTGGGACGCTTGGGACAACTCCTCCGGAAGTGTTCTGGGCTGCCACAGTAGAGGAACAAGTTTCTTTGCCGACGCTGGGCCAACTTTTGCTCAGTGAGACGAGCCTGGTCAATCTGCATGGGCTCCTCGGTGGGTGTTGACGACTGTGGCACAGGAGGCCTCTGGAACACCGGTGCCAGGCGAGGAAACCGGCGAGGTTGGGCTGGCTGACACTCTTGCCGAAGTTCCTCTTCCCGTTCAGTGAAGCGCACAACAATGTGGGTAGCTAACCGGATCAAGTCACTGAGGGAAGATGGAATGTCTTTAGCGGCCAAGACGTCCTTAACTCGGCTTGAGAGCCCTTTCTTGAAGGTGGCACACAGAGCGGAATCGTTCCATGACAGTTCTGAGGCTAAAGTGCGGAATTGCACCGCGTAGTCTCCCACAGACAGATCCCCCTGGCGTAGGTTTAGGAGGTCTGTCTCCGCGGAGGATGCACGAGCTGGTTCCTCAAACACACTGCGGAACTCACTGAGGAACGACTGTACGTCCGCCGTCACCGAATCGTTCCTGTCCCACAGAGGTGTAGCCCATGCCAGGGCCTTCCTGGAGAGTAGGCTGACCACGAAAGCCACTTTCGAATGTTCGGACAGGAACTGGTCGGCCATCAGCTCCACGTGCATAGAACATTGGGTGATGAACCCCCTGCAGAGTTTCGGATCTCCGTCGTACATGGACAGGAGCGACAGCCGAAGCTTGGGACCCCCCAGAGCCACAGGAACCGCTGAGGCAGGAACAACCACGGGAGATGGCGAAGGTTGCTGCTGCTGGGCAGTGACGAGTTGCTGCAACATGGTGGACAGCTGGTTCAGTTGCTGCACCTTTTGACCTAGTTGCTGTGACTGGCGGGCAACAACAGTTGTCAGATCCGCCAGGCTGGGTAACAGCACCTTGGTGGAATCCATGGCCGAATCCTACTGTAACGGTCTGGTAGTGGATCCGCTGGACCACCGCAGGCGATGGTGGAAGCCCATACCAGGGAGCGGAATCTAAGTAGGTCCCGGTATTCACCAGAGCCCACCGCAAAGTGGGATGGACTTGCTGCGGCGGGAATCTACCAGGTCGCTTCCACTGGTGGGACTTGCCTGCGGTGGCGGCCAAGGGTAGGCGAGGTACAGATTCGTCAGGCAGGCTCATAGTCGGGGACAGGCAGAAGGTCAGGACAGGCAGCTCTGGTTCGTAGACGTGGACAGGCAAAGGGTCTGGGCAGGCGGCAAAGTTCGTGGTCGGTAAACGTAGGCTAGCGATTCGGTACACGTTAGACAAGACTAGACAACACTTCTGGAACGCTTTCTCCAAAGGCATGAACACTAATGATCCGGCAAAGCTGCCAGGAAGAGGCCAGACTTAAATAGGAACAGTGCCCGACAATGGCCAATTATCGGTGCACTGTCCCTTTAAATTTCACACTGCCGGCGCGAGTGCACCCTAGGGAGTGGGGCCGCATGCGCCGCGGGACAGAGACGGACAGAGCAGGAGCAGGGCCGGGTAAGTGAACGCCGGCACTGACAGGCGTCGGGGCACGGATGCGCCTGCGACCCAGGACGAGGGTCGCAGGGACATCCGTGACAGGGCCCTTTAACGATCCATATCAGATGGCATCTTTCTGATGCTGTGAGGAAGGAATGTTTTAAAGTATCAGCCATATCACGTCACTTTCAAAATTTACATTCGGTCAATAATAGCACCTTCTCTTTCATTGGTATTGAAAGAGTTAAAACATCAGAAAGGGGGGATGATCTACATAAAATCTACTAGCAGGAGAATCAAAATGGATCTTTGATTTATGTACTAGAATTTCAATGGGTCTCAATTATAAACAAGATATTTCGTATCATTGTTAAAGGGGATTTGCCAACAGACCAAGTACTGACATCAGTTCAGCATGAGAGCAAGATGTAAACAAATCACGCTGAGTCATGAAGCTACAGTGGAGAGAGGGGAGAGGGAGGGGGGAGTGAGGAATCCAAGGAAGCATCTCAAAACTTAAGTGAACTAATAAACAGTACAACAGTGGATTTCCAATACAGCAAGACACAGAGCCTCAGACTGTGACATGTTCACTCAAATAATCAAACTATAACTTGTGAATTCTGTATACAAAAGAGAAAAATATTCTAAACAGCAGATTGAAAGCTCCTTCAATGTTCTCTGTCATCAGATAAAGCAGGGATCTAATAACACTACAGCTAGTTATTCTGTATAAAAAAGAAAACATATTGCTACCCGGTGCCTTAAAAAAACCATTCATTCTGCCTGTCATCAGATAAGAAGTGATTCACGCAAGCGCGGCC
>JAODAL010044794.1:0-10000 GCA_025379985.1 Phyllomedusa bahiana | reverse complement strand
TATTTGAGGACAGTGAGCAGCTACTTGGCAGCAAAGAGGTGGGGCAGACATCTGTTGCTTCATGCAGTAGGTGGGCAGTAGTGATGTGGAGAGTGGCGTGGAAGGTTATGTTGCGAGCAGTCAGGTTCTGCAGACCAAGACCATTGAGGATGACAGCAGTGATGGGCAAACACTAATCGATGACGATGTAGCCGATCGCACTTGGGAGCCGGGTGAAGCAAGGGCTTCATCATCATCATCGTCGGGAGAATAGAGTGGCAGTTTGTGTCAGGCAGCGTGCAGCCAGCAAGTCGGTAGTGTGGCCAGGAGTCAGCAGGGTGACAGCAGTGCGAGGTCGGGAGCCAAACGGTCACAGGGTAGATCATCCGCTTCACAGGTTCCTTCAGGCCCAGAAATTAACGGTGCAGGGGCTCACCGAGACAGAGGCGGTAGCAGTCAGTGCGGAGCGTTGGTGGTAAAATCACCTATTCTGCGGTGTGGCAGTTTTTTGCCAAGACACCGGAGGAGTCTAACATGTGTATATGTAGAATCATGTGAGGTAGAAAGTGAAGCGTGGCCAGGTACCTAATGATGCACCATCCGGCTCTGTGTATCTATGCAGCTTACTCCTTACCAGTGGCCCTGGAGAAATAACAGTGTCTCCGATGTGGTGGCCCATCTTCGCCGCTGTACACGAGCCTTCAGTGGCCTACGCATTCCATTTCTGGAACAGCATTGATCCAACATCCTATGCAGAGGGAGCTGTCTGTTTTCCCAATCTTACTAACAGTCTCTGATGCTCATGCCTCCTAACCTCTCATGGTGCATGCATCTCGTTGTTCACACGAAGGCGGATTGCCAAGAGGACAGCAGTATGTGTCTAGCATCCTAAGGCGACAAGAACTTAGGGTGAGTGCTCTGTTCAAGTTTTTGGTTCTGCAGTTCCTTCCCTTTTCAGTGGGTGGTTATCTGCATCCCGTCTAAGTGAACTGATGGCTTGTGCACGAGCCGAGGTGGGAGTCCCAGCCCGTAATTTCTTTTAAAATAAAAGCGAGTACAGATACTGCACAATTATGTAGAAGGAAGGTGGGCCTAGTCTTGAGCCTGTTGGTGTTCTTCCAAGTGCACAACAGCGCAGACGTTACAAAGTTACATAGTTACATAGTTTGTTAAGGGCTGAAATAATGAGCATGACGTCACATCCAGTTAAGCCTATTTTTCCTTACTCCAGAGGAGAGCAAATAAAAAACCCAATGAGGTAGAAGCCAATGGTCCTCTTTTTAGAAATATATTCCTTCCCGACTCATCTGGCAATCAGATAATACACTGAATCATCGACCCCTCTCAGGATCTAGACATTAAACTTGTGATTATTATTACACTCAGAATGCATACAACCCTTTTTGAACTCTGTTATTGAATTCACCATGACACATTGCCTCTGGCAGAGAGGTTCCAAACTCTCACTGTTCTAACTGTAAGAATCCCTTTTCTATGTTTATGTAGAACTTTTCGTTCCTCAAGTAGTAAAGGATGCCCCCTTGTTCTAGAGTACAGTCCTGGTAAAAAAACTCTTTAGAGAGATCTCTATATTGACCTCTAGATGTATTTAAACATATTTGTTAGCCCCCCAAAGGCGCCGTCTTTTCTCTAACTAAATAAGCACTCAATCTTGCTAATCTTTTGGGTATTGCATGTCTACCTAGTCTTTAATATTTTTGTTGCCGCCTGTGTATACCTGTTTCAAGCTCTACAATGTCTTTCTGTCCTCTGGTGACCCAAAAAACTGTACACAATATTACATGTGTGTTCTAAACAGTGTCTTGTATAATGGAGAGAATGAGGGCTATGTTGGTTGATGAGACGTGTCGAGGAGCATCATTAACTTACCGGTCGAGGGACAGTTCATGTCCTTTTAGGACCACTGAGAGTGAATGTGCTTCCTGCCCAGACCAACCACATAACGTGGACAAGGAGGCGCCGCATTTCTCTCCATTATGTTCCAAAAACTTGCTGATCATGTGCAATGTCGCCTCTACTCCGCACCATCTCAACCCTCCACAAAGTCTTAGTGCCTCACTTCCTGCATACCATATATGCAGGGCACGGCAGAGTCACGCAGTTCTACACCTGGTTTGCCTGGGCGAGCGCCGCCACACAGGGGAGAAACTGCTCCGCGTCATGAAAGACGAAATCGATTTGTGACAATTGAAAATCGGAACTATGGTGACAGACAATGGAAAGAACATGGTGACCGCGCAGCACTGAGGAGAGCTGAGCTGTGTGCCGTGTTCAATCTGGTTGTCAAACGGTTCTTCAAGTCTTCCACCCATCTGCAAGACAATTCTATACATTAATGGGCTCCAGGAAACTTTGCATGCACTTCAGCCTTTCTTACGACCGTGAAGCGACCATCTTGAAGCTAAGCAGCAGAACAGTCTTCATACAACATAGGTAGTTATGCGTAAGTTTTCCCAACCGTTGGAATTCCAAGCATCCTTATGTTGGACCGACTCTAGGAACTGAGAAGGCCATTAATGATTTCTTGATGATCCAAGCAGAAAGGAGTACTCCACTTGTGTTAATTTTGATGTCAGCCAGTGGCAGCTCATGCGGGACACCTGCCGGTTGCTCGCGGACCTTTGAGAGGCCATGTTATTTGTCAGTCGCCTGAAATACGGGATAACAACGTTTACTCACTGCTACATGTCCTGCAAGAGATGCATGCAATATCTGTCTCTGGTCAAGGGACTGGAGAAGTGGACGACTACATTCTCACCGCCCCACATATCTCCAACAAAAATCCAGGGTCAATATGAGTCCGGGTGGGGGCTGGTATGGGAGGGAGGAGGAGAACATTGGAGCACAAATGAGTGTCTTTTTAACCCAGGGCACAGGAGAGGAGAAGCAGCCGAAGGAGGTGGAGGGTAATGAGGAAAACGAGGAAGATGATCCAGACATACTGTGGCAGTATACAGTGGAAATGGAGGCAGGGAGTCACCAGTGTAAACTCTGCGACTGATGGCCAGCAGCATGTGATTTGTTGGCTACTAACATCCGGAATAGTCACCTTCAGGCAGAGGGATGTATTTGGCCCTCACCCATTCTTTGACAAGCTACCTCGTGCATGAGGGATTACGTTGACTATATAGTCGGGTCGATAGGCAATTCCGGCGCACATTTTCAACTACGGAATTTTCCGATAGCGGATAATAGATTATCGCCTGATGACCTAAAGGTCTATGGGATAGTCCACTACACCTCAATTTTGTACACCCTAGCAGGGCAGGAGAAGATGGAATTAACAATCACACAACAGTCAAATGGTTAAGGTGTGCTACATCTTAGGCAACCACACTTTAGGTTATAAAAGCCACAGAATAAAATCACAGACCACGTCACTATCACTGTCTCTGCTACCACAGCATGACCCCTTAATACCTGCATCAATCCACTCTAATTAAAAGTGCCAGAAGGCAGTATGATTTCAAACCAACATTTTACTTGACTGGACATTGTTACATCCCTGTCCCTGGAATGCAGCATGAGCCCCAAACCTGCATGACCCCCAGATTTAAAAAGTTGCCGGAAAAAGGAGTCTTTCAACCTCCATTTAGTGAACATGGACATTGGACACTTTATCTGTCCTTGTACCGCAGACATGACCATTAAACCTGTCTGACCCACATAGTTTAATATAGTGCTGGGAAAAGGAGTCTTTGAACCACCATTTCATGTTTCACTGGACATTGACTATAACCTGTCCTGGGCCCACAGCTATGAGACCCCAAAACCTGTCTGAACACAGATTAAAGTGCCTGAAATAGGAGTCTTCAAACCACACCATTTTAGTTGAAAACTGGACAATTGACTATGCTGTCCTGGGACAACAGTATGAACCAATCGAAATACCTGTCTGACCACAGATTAAAAAGTGCGGATAAAGGAGTCTTTGAACCACCATTTTAGTTTCCATAGACATAGACTATCCCTGTCCTGAGCCACAGCATTAGCCCAAAACCTGATGACCACAAGATTTAAATGTGCCGGGAAAAAAAGGAGTCTTTCAACCACCATTTAAGTTGAACTGGAAACATTGACTATATTCTGTCCTGTACCGCAGAATGACCACATTAAACTGTCAATCGAACCCACAGTTTAAAAAGTGCCGGGAAAAGGAGTCTTTGAACAAACATTTAAAGTTTCACTGGACATTGTCTATACTGTCCGGAGGCCACAGCATGAGCCCAAACCTGGTCGGACCCACAGATTAAAAGTGCGGAAATGGAGTCATTCTCAACACCATTTTAGTTTCACTGGACATTGACTATACCCGTCCTGGACCACACAGTATGACCATCAAACCTGTCTGACCCAAGATCACAAAGTGGCACTTTGCTATTTTGGTACATGTTGATCGTTATTTAGTATATTTTTGTATATGACATTTGTTTACAGAATTTTATTTAGGGAAGTTTTATTTATAGTTTTACATTATTATCATTTTGCTTTTTTTTTCAAGTGTGTTAAATAACAACAGACACCCTCCCTGCTAGTTTTTAAGGTATTTTTTTATCAGGTGTAGATGTGTTAATTCGTCCACATACCCCAGAAGTATTAAAATGTCCTTAATCATCCCCATAACATTCTTAGTTGAGGAAATATCACTGTGCACTCTGGCTTCTGTGAGTGATTCAGCAATCAATTCATTGGGTTTATTTTCCTCCAAATCCTTATTCGTGATTAGGGACAGACACCTCTGAGGAGAATCAAATGAAGCGAACCACATAGTGACTCAAGCCCAGAACAATTTTAAGCCTCAAATTGTGCAATTTGTGTCCAGTCATGGAGCCACTTTTTGACACTAATTAACCTTACCTGATATCACCTTTTTCAAATCTATTTTTTAGCGGAAATTTCAACGCTCTCCTGATTCCTCTTAACGGTGGGAGCCGAGTGCATTGCCGTCAGCAGTCTGTTAACACGGAGGTCCATAGGCCTGGGCATGACGTACAGTGGGTGCGGTATGAGAGTCTGGTTAGAGTCTGTCATTCTATTAACCGCAGGTTCAGCTGCACAGGGCCCCGGAGTAACGGTGGGGTGCGCGTGTTGAAAGCCCGGCTGGCTGTCCGTCTTCTATGAACACATCCCGGTAATAATGGCCCTTATGACGCAACAATGAAAGAATAGCTCGTGATGAAGCAGGGAGTGCGGAGCGGAAGTGTGAGGTAAGACACTCCTGCCTTCCTAAGTACTCAGTTCAAGAACTGGGTTAGCGCTATGCCCTCCGTATGAGTGTGGTCCAATGAGCTTCACTTGGAAATACTGGTGGTTAACCGCTCCTGTTTCCACCCAGGTGCCCTTTTTCTTGGCACTTATTTTTCTCATTTTACTCAACGTGCTGGAGGTAATTGTCTCTGTACTTTGTTCTCTGTCCGTGTGCTCCATACATCCATTTCCTCTGAATACCTACTTTTCTGGTCAAGTCTTCCTGTACCTACCCTTTTTTACAATACTGAGGAATTTTTTTAACTGCTATTTTGTACGTGCTCAAAATCAAAGTCATTTTGCACTATGTGTCATTATACAGTGTCTACCTATTCCCTGTTTCTGACAGCACCATCCCCTTGAGCACTCTGTGACAATTGTGGAAGAACCCAAAGGTCTGTTAGAACCGTCTTTTTACAATAGGACTGTTAGTCTAGCATTGCATTTCACAGCAATAATGACCACACAAAATTCATAAACATGACCCATGGCCACTTTTGACATTGTGAGAAACTAATGTTTGTTTTAGATACCAACATTTTTTAATAATAGGAACTGTAGTATAGCTTGCATGTCACGCTAATTTGCCCCAAAATATTCTAAACATGGCCCTTGAGCACACTTTTGCTATTGTTAAGAAACATTATGTCTGTTTGAAAAACAATTTTTTTTTTAGAATAGAACTGTGAGTATGCTGCATATTTCAAAGCAGCATGACCAAAAAATCTATATACTATGGATCTTAGTTAGCCACTGTTAAATTGTGAGGAAAAATGCATTAAACTAGCCAAATTTCTGTTCCAAAAGGACCCATGATTTTAGCTGGTTCTCACAGAACATGGCCAAAAAAAATCTATAAATTTGATATTTCTCAGGCCACTATTAAATTAGTGATGGACGTAATGCCACTTAGATGCCCTCATTGTCTGTTCCATACAAGGGACAGGTTTATCAGCTGTATCTCACGCTACCTGACCCCACTAAAATTTTAAATATGATTTCTCAGCAACTATTATAAAATTGTGATGGCAGAAATGCACACTTAGAAGACACTTTTCTGTTCCAAAAGGTCCATATTTATTAGCTGTATCTCACAGCAACATGACTCAAAACTTTGACAATACGAAACCATCTTTCTAAAGATAAAGAGAGTAAATGGAATTTTGTCATGAAACCTTGTGTCTTTTACAGTTCCCTAACAGCAAAACAGCAAAATGAACCTGTGGGGAACTGAGAATTAAAAATCTGTAGTACAGAAAATGTTCTTTTAAAAAAAAGTTTATCAAGAGGGGACCATTTCTGTTTGAAGTGGAATGTGATAGTAGTACCGGCACTTATCGGTGAAATCAGGCAATTGGCGGGCACCACTACATTCCATCGTGATCATGCCTGATTCATCTTGATGAAAAGTCAATTGATTAACATTATCTTGGAACGGCCGAATGCGTTTGTCTGTATATGACACAAGCTGTGCGAAGGTCCCACCGCTCAGATATGACCTGGATGATGGGCGTGGCTATGAGTCGGCGAGCGAGCTCGCGCCATACGTCCATTTTGGATACCCTGAAGGTATATTGGGTACGGATAAACACATCCATAATTCATCTGTGTTGAGACGCAGTAGTCGTCGCTACACATGATTCTTAGCTGGCCCTCTGTGTGTTGGATGTGTTGCCCTGCATTTCTATGCGTTGGTGAGGTGGTGTAATTAAAGATTGCCAGAGGTCAACCCTATTAGGCTTCTGCGACCTTGCCTGCTGCTGTGCCGCTACGGTTACTTGGCACTCTACTGCTCTCACGTCGCTGATGTGTTCCACCGTGACATTTGAAGAACGTGAAGCAGGGACACAACAGAGTTCTCCAGTTGATCAATCAGCAAGGTCTCCATTTCCTGATATTTCTACACTCCTATGTTGGGTGGGTGGATGGAAAGTGCTGAGTTATGTTTGTATCGGGGATCCTGGAGGGGGCAACCCAGTAACTGTTGTTTCTTTTGATGGCCTTAACTGGCCGTGGATCTGTTGCGAGGAAATGGAGCATCACGCACTCATGTGAGAGTGGGAGCCTTGTTTTCCAAGACCATGGGTACGTGGGGCACTAGCTAACTGATCTTCCTCATCGTCTCCTCGCCTCAACTTCGCGCCACCTCTTTCCAAGGCTGGGAGTCGGTACGTGGTGTCTAGGAATTCCTCCTCCCTCTCCCCACACATCCTACAATTCTCCGGCACAGCTTCAACAAAGGCCTGACCTTGCATGAGATGATGCACCGTGAGAGCTGATACGATGCCTATGCACTTGCCTGGACATCCGAAACCCCTGCCTAATGGAAGACCGATAAAATTGGAGGAAACTGGCGGGCCTTGTGCTTCGCGGAGAGGAAAGGCTCAGTGCCCTCATCTGTGTCCGTCCTCCTTCCTCACTTCGATGGCGGGACCTGTTGTTTAGAGCTGTCCAAAAGATCGTTCCTGAACTTAGATCACCACAATGCTCATGCTGACAAGGGCATTGTCAGAACTGTCCATTTGTGGCTTCTTCAAAAACTGGCATATGGATGGTGAGAGCTCCTTCACCAGGCATCCTACTGTCTCTACACCCCGAGGTCTGCACCGCTGCTTGTCTGGCCACTGTGTCACCATTGTTACATGCGTAATGGCATTGCGCTGCTGCACAATCGCTGGGCATGTGGAGGTGGATATTTCCAGCGTGTTGCCACGTCAACTATGAGTCGGTTGACAGGGAGGACTGAGCTGACGCTGCAACGCAGCCAGGCGGGAGAAGAGGGTGCGAAACGGCGGAAGTGCGAAATCTCAGAACCTCGAGCCTTCCTCAGCAGGCATTCAGACCCGGGTAGCCTCTTTAGTAATTTCTGGACGACAAGGTTCATGACATGTGCCAGGCAAGGGTTGTGCTCCCAGCCTACCGATCTTAAGGGCGGCCAGCATGATTCGCCAATTATTGCACACCAACTTGACTTGACAAGGCTCTTAGTCACCAGCCAGCGCATCGGTCTCGTTTGCGGAGAGCCGTGACAGCTCTGACTGTGTGTGAAGGTCTACCATGACAGATTATTTTCACACGGCCTGGTTTCTCTTGGCCGTGATGCCACCAGAGAGACCTGCCCCCCGTCGTGGAAAAGTGCTCTGCACCATCCCCTGCGGTTTTGAAGAGCGTGCAGCCGAGCCTGAGAGCCACCGTCACACCTGAGACATCACCCAGCTCACCAGTGAGCTGTCACAGAGGATATTGTGGCCTTGGCCGCTGATTACTAGTCCTTGTGTCAGTGGTCAGATGGATTTTCCGGACACAGAAGATGCAGACAACGCGCTTGAAATTTTAGATGACACGTGGCTGGCTAGGCAAGGCCGGCTTTTCTGGCAAAGACAATGCCTGCTCGGCAACTGGTATAGGGGGCAGGCAAGGGCCATGACGTGCGGATCCATCATGTGTCCACCAGACGGAAAAGGCAACATTTCCAAGGCCAAAAGCCTGGCATGCGTCATTCAGGATTTTGGCTTTGGAGAATGGTTTGGGTTTAAAAGTCTGTTTCTTCTGCTCAAAAACCTGGAAGACAGAGGCTGGGATGCTAGAATGGCCGCTGTACGGCGTTCAGTCATCACTGGCGGAAGGGAGAAGGCGGTTAGGTTGGGTCTATGTGGTGATGGTGGTACTCGGGCCATCCGGTCGGAGGCTGTGAAAGCGGAGGCTGATCCTGTTCATGACTCTGAGAGACATGGGCAGCTGAGGATCGTTGGTCGGTGGCGGAGGAGGAGGAGGAGGCGGAGACAGAGGGTGTGACAGTGGTTGGAGACCGGACGTGGTACTGGTCCCATTTTTGGCCAAAGTGTTGCCTCACATTTCAACTCATGATTTCGCTGCATGTTGACTAGACATGTTTCGGTGGTGCGTTAAACACCTATGTTTCTTGCCTCTACTTTTGAGTTTACGGCAAAAGGCGGCATATGACATCACTGGGTGAATCAGAGGCTTGTCATGAAGGCCCAGGCTGAGTGGTCCTGGACTTTTTTGACGGCGATAAGCGAGGGAGAGAGCGGGGGTTTCGCTGGACCGTGGGCTTGCCGGAATCATATCAGCGGATTCTGCGATCCGCCCTCTACATGTTTGAGGAAGGACCACGTTTTGACACTACACACATTGTTCTTCCTCCTCGTCCAGTGATAAAGCGCTCGCACAGCGAATTCTGCTGAAAACGTCCACATTGGACATGCAAGGTCATCATCATCATCATCAACACAGGTGCTTCGTCGTCCCTGACATTCTGCAATACAGCGGGAGTGAGGGGCTACAAGCAGAGGAACTGCAATGGCATTGCCGAACCGCCGCCGGTCTTTTTGCCAATTGAACGGCTTCCTTTTCTCCTCTGATGGGCATCAGTATACTGGGCGTCAGAGCAGACAAAATCATCCTCTTTGGCCTCTGATCTTTTAAATGCTTCTGAACCCCTACCGCATTTTGTCATCAGAGGTCTTCAGCAGATAATGGATTATCCACATTGCGTGGGTACACGAGTTGACATTTGAGCTGCCTTCGCTTCTGTTGGACGGATGTGATGATGCTGATGAAGATCATTTTGTGGCTTGTGTGATGGAGGACGAGGAGGTAAGACCTGCTTGGATGCAGGTTGCATTACCACTTGTAAGAAAGATTGGCGATGCTGTATCGTATTACTGAGTTTCACAGCGGGCCGGACCAAGCGATGACAGGGCTGACGGTCTGCAACCGTTGATACGCTGGC